>JAJONR010005632.1:0-41504 GCA_029582245.1 Solanum etuberosum | reverse complement strand
TATGTAGGGAGAACTTATTTTTATGCATGTCTGTCTTTAAGTAATTTTACTCTCGTATTGCTAATACATATTCTTTTTCCATATTCTATCCTATGTAATGGAATGTTATGTAGGGAGAACTTATTTTTATGCATGTCTGTCTTTAAGTAATTTTACTCTCGTATTGCTAATACATATTCTTTTTCCATATTCTATCCTATGTAATGGAATGTTATGTAGGGAGAACTTATTTTTATGCATGTCTGTCTTTAAGTAATTTTACTCTCGTATTGCTAATACATATTCTTTTTCCATATTCTATCCTATGTAATGGAATGTTATGTAGGGAGAACTTATTTTTATGCATGTCTGTCTTTAAGTAATTTTACTCTCGTATTGCTAATACATATTCTTTTTCCATATTCTATCCTATGTAATGGAATGTTATGTAGGGAGAACTTATTTTTATGCATGTCTGTCTTTAAGTAATTTTACTCTCGTATTGCTAATACATATTCTTTTTCCATATTCTATCCTATGTAAAACATATTCTTTTTCTACATTCTATCATGTGTAAAATAAGTTAAGATTCCTGCATAACTTAACGCAGATATTATTTAATATTGTCAACTAAACGTAGCATTAGTTGTGTGTGAATTAGATTTTCTTATAGGGCCAACCAAACGTTGCATTAGTTATGTTGGGATTATTTTCTTAATCCCTCCAACCAAACACCGTACTATTTTTATGTGAGATTTTATGCTGAGATATTTTTCCTAATCCCTTAAACCAAACAACATTGAAGATATGAAAATAGATGTTGTAAAAGAAAAAACAAATGGTGGAAAAAATGGAATACCATCCCTATTATATCCAACTGACATAATGGAGACAGTACACAGATGTTTCGAAGGGATTTCCACTCCAATTTAGAAACGGAAGACTTCAATGCATGCAGTCTTTATCTTTCTTTTTTTTTTCTCATGAAAGGGAAGCTAATACCTTTTTGCTGTACTTCGCAAGTATGCTCTGGATACTAAATGCACAAAATTACTTACCTCATCACAAAGAACTGTTAATTAGACTGTGATTTCTTAATTTCTAAAGAAAAGAAGTCCCAATATTTGTACCTGGCACAAGGTTCACTGTATGACAGCAGGCGCATCTCACGCTAGTTGCCCCACGTGGATGCATCAATAAGGTGCGACAGCCTCCACATATCAGTTGAGCCATTTCCATTCCTGCATTGAGGGCAGAATTTAAGCAACATCAGAAGAATGGATAAGTTGAAGGCATACATAGTGCAGCGAACAGCAGTAAGCTGTGTCATCTGGGACTGTTGGCAATTAGATGATAAAAGTTCCTCACAGTGATAATCAAATCAGTTTTTTATCCTTTCAGGATTCGTTGGGGAAGGGATGCAATAATTTTTCAGAAGCGAAGATAGTGCTCAAAAGACAATGGCTGTTACCCATCCAATCATGTAGTGTAAGGAATTGCTTGATTGATGGAAAAAGAGAAGAAAAGCTCATTGGTTAGGGAGAATTTTCTCCTGTTCCAGTCCACAGGGATGGCTTGAGTGTTTGAGATATATGAGCAACAACCTGGAAAGTCATGGTCCAAATTCTAGCTACAACAATTGATGTGAGTCTATCGCCAACCTTAGTAAGCAAGATCATCAGGAAGATGTGCTTGTAGGTTATAGGCTTATAACATGGTGCCTGATAGATCAAATTGAGGTGCACTCAAACTAGAACAGATGTCACTGCCGTAAAATTTGAAAAAGGAAAAGCTCACTCAAAACTTTATTATAGGGAAGTACTTGTCAATAATAAGTGTTGAAAAAAGAGATCTAATAAAGAAAAAGTTAAACAACCACATTCTTCTCAACCTTGGTTTTAAAAAACGTACAGTAAAATTATTTTCCTTTCTTGCTTCACTTCACGTCATTTCTCTCAAGAAAGAAATTCTTTAACTACTTTCCCGATATCCAAATTGAGCCAAGGGAAAACATGTTCCCTCATAAAATTAATGGAAAGAACATAATGGAAAATGCATTTGCTGGACCAACAGAGGAAAGTTATAATAAGGGGAAAACAAATTATGTCAACTTTCCCTCAAATCTTATAGATCCCATTTGTTCTTCTCATTAAAAGTTCCTAAAAGAATCACCAAGCAATTGAAACTGACCTTTACCAGATCAAACCCATGGTAAATTCGCTTTGCCAACCAAAACCAAATCAAACCCCAGGTTTAATAATTATCAATGTTTATCATTTAACAAATGTGCACCGATGAGATTCAACTTGTCCACAGTTAGAAGCTAATAAAACTGCAGCCTTTCAACCCCACCTACGTCATTTGTAGTTTCTATTTAATGGATGGTAATTACAAAAGCAAGGTAAGGTAATACATCGTAATGTGTTGTGGACTTCATGTTGTTTGCTTGTACTATTAAATGGTGGATGCTGGTATCTTGTTGATTTTATGGCTTGATTATGATTTGATAACTGATAGTGTGTGGGTGGTATGACGTCAATTTCCTACTTCATTTTTTTTCTACTTCAGATTGTAATTAGTTTTCTGATCTTCTAAATGATAAGTTTTTTCCTCTGTAAATTCCACAGTTTTTAAAAGATAATTTACTCTTTTTGTTTCTTTGGGGGGGGGGGGGATTTCTTATTATAAGCATAAATCTTTTTTGAGAAACAATAATTTGGGTCATCGAATCAGGCAAATGAAAAGGAAGAGATCATTTGATAGGAAATGGTTGAAGCTTTGAAACATGTTCCAATGGAACAGGCTAAAAGCTTTGGGCCTGCATTTCAACCAATCTTCAGCCACCCAAAGCTGCTTTTGATGCAAGTCATAAGGAGTTCTCAACTTGAGTCAAGCTCTAGGGTCATTTCATTCTCAAAACAGAATTACTGCATCACAAGACCAGACAAGTTGCTTTTGCCTCGCTGACAAAAGAGAGTATTATTTAAGTCAAAGCAGGATAGAGGGCCGGGTCATACTCCAAAGCACTTGATCTGTGGACCGATATTGGACCAGGAGATTCTCAGTGATTAAAAAAATATTGTTTAAATTCTCTCAAAACACTAAAACTTAACTGTCTAAATTCTATTCAATTAAGTCAATAAGCTTTAATTGGCACAAAATGTTGTCCCTTCTTCATTGTAAATTCATGTGTGTTTCTGACATATAATCCAGTTAATTACAACCCTAATGTTGTGGTTTAAAATATATTTGAAGTGTTAACAAAGCTACAGAGTGATACTAGAATGCTGGAATTATCTATCTCATATGTAGCAATGCTTGAATATTTTTTTTGGATAAATTGAGAAGTGGTATCATGAATGAAATGGAACCGGGAAACTATAGCGAAGGGAGAAGTAGAGACTATCCTAGCCACAAGCTCACCAGCTATGTTGCTCAGAATCTCACAAAATGTTGCCACACCTGTGTCGAATGCTCCAAAAATGCACTACTTTGGAGGATCCGACATGCACCCAGCAATATTGTCAACATGTTTAACAGTCTAAGCAACATAGCTCACCAGGCGAGGAGGATTGCTAGTGTCAGGGAAAGGCCTACCTGTTAGCTTGCTTAGCTAGGAGAGAAAGAATCCAAGGAGGGCCTCGCCTTTCCCATGTCAGGTGAGGAGAAATTTTGAGAAAGAAAATTCAGGAACCAAAATATTGACAACCAGTAATGAGAGGCTAATGGTGAGATTTAGCAAGAAGCTAAACTTAGCTAAAAATTGGATTCTTGCAAGGAGAGGAAGTGACTAGAAGCTGGCCTTCGCCAAGAAAAGGGTCTTGCCAGGTGGGACTTCGGCGAGGGAGAAGATTGAGAATTCATTATGGGAACTCATTCATTGAAGCTTTGACAGCTTTTTGAAGAGGAAGGGCTTCACCATTAATGCTACTTCGAGGTACGGCATTAATAGTCATTTATGATAGATCTCGTCTATTTATTACATGTAACCCTCCCATGGGTTAAAATTCACCAAAAACTCAAAGTTCATCAAGAACTTGAAAATTTCTAGGGTTTCTTCAAGACGTAATTTCTTGCTTTTTTCCTTCCACCATGATAAAAATATTATATAATGAAGGTATTTAGAAGTTGGAAACACCATTTGAATTGTGGATTAAGTGAACTCTAGAAACAGGTATTCTTGAAAAGATAATATCCGGTGGAGAAAAAAAATAAATAGTAAATTAGGGCCAGGGAATGAATTAAGTATCCCATTAACCCCAATGATTACGAACTATCATATGGTAGATCATTTAAATATGAATTAACAGAATAATAGAAGAAGGAATATATGAACCCTAAATGGGTATTTTATTTATTCCGTTGGTTGGATATTAGTTGAAATTTGAACCAGTCTATGTAGATTAAACTGTGGTGGATGCTTGGACGTCTTTTGGGTTTTATTGAAGAGCATTGACGAGGTAAGTTAAGATGTACCTCCCTTTAAAGGAATTTTATTAAAAATGCATGACTTCCAAATTCATGAAAAATGTTTGACCGGTTAGTATGAGTTCATAGGCGCAAGCCAGGCATACTTACCATGCATTGAATGACTTATGCTAGCTTATATGTTATGGACATTTTATACCTTATGCTGGCTAGACCTAATCTTAAGATTGAAAATAACAATTATGACATGTTTCTACATGATTTGTGATTTCCTTATGAACATGATGAACATGTTTATGTTAAAGACTCATGCTTGCATGCTTTACTTGATTTCAAATATGAGATTTATTTTCAAGTTCAAATATCTAAATTGAAGTTTTATATTACAACTAGTCTTAAATGACTCATGAGCTAAACATGCCAAAATTTGAATGTTTACAGGACCTAAAGATGGTTACATGTTTAAGTTACATGGTCTCAGGATAACCTTAGAAACTGAGAGAGTATTCATTCCCTGGGGTGGAAACATTTATCTAGAAACTACTCATGCTATTCATGCCATTTTTAGTGGCGGCTGCTCACATTATTCCAAAAGGAGGTATTTTTTTGTGCTTGCACTTATTGTTGAAACAATACGAAATTATGGTGAGACAGCCTTGCGACCAGGTGTGGGTCGTCCGTCATGATGTCCACATGGCATATATGCTATGACTTCCCAGTTAAAGAAATATTATGTTTAGTTATACTAAATTTTATTAGTACAATTTTCAAATGTTTATTGCTTTCCATAAATGGATCATTATGAAATGTTTTATGTTATTCTGCTATTAATGCATTACCGTGTTTTAAAGTATCATTTCAACCTTATCAGGCGGAGTCAAAAATATCTAGATGGTACAATTTACCTAGCTCCCATGGGCATTGTTGTTTTTGTAGTATGTTGCAACCACAGTGACATTCAGAGCTGACGGTACGAGCTAGGTGTCATCTCTTTAGTTTTTTTATTTTGATGAACCTACCTCAATCATCTGAGGGAGCTAGTTTAGATCCTTATTCTTTTGTTGAGCAGTGACATGTCTCGTGTCAAATGCTCATGTATATTCATAAAGGTTCCATGATACTTTCTGTGAGAGGTACAGATATACACAAAAGGATTCATTATTTTGCTTCCTCATGTTCATGATGATGATTCAGTTTTATGTTATGTTTTGGCTATGTATCCTATCTTTGGTTTCCGCTATGATGAGGTTATTAAGCCATAAGTTTTAGTCATACATTTTCCAAATGTTTGTGTTATAGTTATGTAACTGTATGCTCATTGAAATAGGTAGACAAGTCTATGTGGTCTTCCTAGTGCAAGTTAACGGGTGCATGCCATACTCCTCCTTATTGGGGCATTATATTTACATTAAAACCCTGAGATGGGTCTTAGCTCGAAGGTGGTGCAGATTGTAAATCCATTGAAGTTTTCCTACCTAAGTTCAAATTCTTCTTCTTCCACTTTCTTAATGTAGAACTCAAAGAAGAGAAATAAGTGTTTAACTAAGGGGCGAGCCCCATTCTATAGCTTATGCATTTCTCTTTATGTTTGAACATCTTCCTTACTAACAAATCTCTTCTTTTAGCATATTAGATTTCTTGTTTTCTGGCTAGTATTTTATGAAACAAGTTAGCTCTCAAAAAGGCATTAACTTGAACTCCGAAAACACTGTTTTCTTTTTCCCTGGGTGAGAGAGGGGGTAAGACACGAGGGGATTCCACCACCAACTTCATCCACGAGCAATCGTTCATGTCAGCTCGTATGATATTTTCTAGCCATGTTTCTATAGAGAAGTTAATCAAATTCCAAAGATGAACTTATAGTTTTGAGATATTACTCTTTGTTCTTCTTTTCCCCGTTTTTCATCATTGGCTAGCACCAACTATCACCACCAAATGAAACAGAAATTGAAATAGTATCAAAAGAAAAGGCACAGACTCAGCTCAAGTGTCAAATAAACTTGTATTGTGTACTTTTATCACAAATCATCGATAACAGAGCAGAAAGGACAGATACCAGGAGGCGGGACAGGGGTGAGGGCATTGCACACTGCACAGCAGACATTAGTAGCTCCTCTGGGATAAAGAAGAATTGTCCTACACCCACTGCACACCAACTGACTCTGCATAGCTGCACTCCAAAATCAAAACCAATTAATTCATACCAATCCTACAGTATAAAACAAATGCTTAACTCTCAAGCTCCCAAATTACACAAATCAAACAAAATTCATGAGCTGAACTGATCACAATAAGTAACTTTCAAATAATTTACTTCAATCTATGCCTAAAATATCAAGCACTATCGTCACATTCAATCACCAATCCTTCAATACTTAGGGGTTCAAAAAATAAAAGAAATTCCAATCCATAAATTGATCAATACTCAGATTCTCAAACACCAAGCAAATAACCAAATTTCATCAACCAAAAAGTCAATTAAGCTTATTTATACATCAAATTTACCCTAATTTCCATACCCATAATTTGGATTCCACCACCTTCATAAGAAACTGATTTTCAAACATCGAAACAAATTAAAAACCAGAAATTGAAGAAAAGCAATTCTTACCAGTGTAGGTAGGATGAAACAAATTGGGTAATATACAGCAGAATTGGCGATTCCGAATGCTCTGGAAAATGGGATAGAATTACAATGGAAATATTGTAAGAATGGCAATTTATAGATTTTCAGAATTTGGATTCGGTAATCTTATCGGAATTTCTCCTTTGTGTTTTTTTGTTCTTATTACTACATCTTCTTTCTTCTCCGTTAAATAAATATTATTCGAAGGATGTGTTTTTGACTTTTTATGGGTTTTCAATCGGAAACTTATTCTCTTTAGTCCAACCAAAGAACTTTCCCCAAATCCATCCGGGTCGCCCCGTTTGTTTCGTGGTTTTTTAATGAGTAAATTTTAGGTTTAGCAAACATAAAAATCATATTTATATGTTATAGCTATAGTTTGTGTAATTGCGCTCCATAACAAATTTTATGTTTGCTATGTAGCATCAGATTTGTATAAATTGCAGGCAGACATTCGTTTGTATAAAAGCGCAGCGATTGTATACGTATATCAGTTAGATAATTGTATATATGTAACTAATATGTATATGTATCAATAATGGTGTTTGTATATCTCATAAAATTTGAATTTGTATACAATTGAATCGAAATAAAACATTTGTATATCAAATTTCTCTCTCGCTTTATACAACACAAATTATACATTGTAATTTGTGTAATTTGTGTTTGTATAAAACGAGAAAGAGAGAAAGGCAAAAGAGAACTGGTAGGGGAAGATCTATATTTGTATAATTATAAGTGTATAGGACGAAAATATATGTATTTGTATTTGTATATACAGTTTTCTCTCGCTTTATACAAACACAACGCAATTTATATATTTGTGTTTGTATAAAGTGAGAGAGGCGAGGGAGATCAGGGAGAGTGGCGAGCGAGATTCTCTGGGGAGAGAGGTGAATGACAAGTGTTTGCTATGAATTACAATTAAATGTTATAGCATTTAATTTGAATTAATAGTTTGCTATTTTATACAATTTTCCCTTTTTTAAATGGTTCATGTCTCTATTATCCATCTCTATTTTATTTTTTATTCTGAGTAAAATAGAGAATGAAGTCTCCAACTACCCTCCTTATTAGGGCATCTAGTATAATGATAATTTTCTCTTTCCCAAAGTCTCAGTTATGGATTTATCTATACATATAAAAAAAACAAGTCTTACTTTTCAAATAATAACTAGTATATGTGTTCGTGCGATGCACATATATCTTTTAATATATCTTTTAATATATCTTTTAAAGAAAAAATAACATGTAAAGAATCTAAAAGTACTTTTTATCAAACAATATTTTGGTACAATAAAATTAGTCACAATATTAGGACTACATATTGGTCCAACAAAATTAATATTTAAGACTTAACATAAAAACAAATATTGTGTAGAATATTTTTTTATTTAAAATAGGGAGTATTATTAGGAAAAAAACAAGAAAAAAAACATGTAAATGTCTCCAAAGACTCGCCATTTAGCTCAAGTCCATTTGTTTTTTTCCATGTATTTGCCACATTACTATATTATATTTGTGTTGGATGTACAATAAACTAGTATAACCAAAGAAGTACTCATATAATTTTTGTGGATAAAAAAATGATAAATAAAGAAAAATGTGATGAAACCTTTTGTAATGTGATATTTGGAGAATAGAGGACAAATTAAAGTGCAAGACAATGGTACTCAATAGAAAAGATTAGTGGTTTGCACTGCTATAGTTAGATTTTGAATTCAAATTAGAATATACCGTGCATGTGTTTGTAAGTTAGGGATATGGACGTGCATTTTATTTTTTTTAAACTGATAAATTTGTTATTTAAAATCGCCTGTTTATAGTTAAATTGTCATTATTATTTTTTAATTTTAGTAAAAAAAAAAGAAACATGAAATTTTAGTTGGGTATTCAGATTTTATTTTTTTGCAAGTTAATTTTAAATACAGATTTAAAAGAATTTAATTTTAATTTTTGAAACTAATTACTTTTGTATTTTTGTGGTCTAAAACATTTTAAAAAATTTAATTTAATTTTTTTTTTACAATTGTGTTATTCAAGACATACATAGAATCTTTGCAAAATTCTTGTGGTCTTTTAATGAAGAAAAAAGATATAAGCATTAGATGTCTTGAGATAATATTTGTCTACCTAAAGAGGAAGGAGAGTTGGGTTTTAGATCATTGTTTGATGTGTCAAAAGCTTTATTTGCAAAGCGCTGGTGGTCTTTCAGAACAAAGAAGTCTTTCAGAACAGATTGTTGATTGGAATGGAGGGTCTCAAGTGTGGAAGTTCATGTTAGAAGCTAGAAATACGTTTGATCAAGAAATATGGTGGGAACCAAAGATGTGGTCATTCAAGTATCTTGTTTGACAACTGGACTAAACTTGGTGCTCTTCATTACTATTTACCTATTGTGGTTGATAGCCATTATCATTTGCTACAGAATGAATTCACTGAAGAGGTTTGTCATCACATAACTCAGGAGGTTCCGGTGATAGAAGGGACTGGAGATTGGGATAAGCCCTGGTGGATGCAAAACAGCTCAGGCAATTTCTCTGTCAAAAGTGCCTGAGAACTGACAAGGCGGAGGAAAGAGGTGCAAGCTGATTTAAAAAAATCATATGGCTCAAAGGGGTTCCTTTCAAAGTCAGCTTTCTCTTTTGGAGGCTATGGAAACAAAGGCTATCAGTGGGAGAAATTCTTATCAAAATAGGCATGGTGGATCAGGTTCATTGTTGTTGTTGTAATGCTATTGTACAAGAGACTGTAAAGCATCTATTCATATAATGTTCAACAACTCAACTGCTATGGGTGAGTAATGCAAATGATGTAGGCATTTAAGGTCCATTTATACAGTTGCAACAAACAGTTAAGAAATGGTGGGAAGCTGATTGTGCAAATAAATTGAAGTCTATTGTTAAAGTTGTTCCTGCTTTTATTAATTGGGAGATTTGGAAAAAGAAGAAACTGCATTGCTCATGGAGGTAAAAGATCTATTCAGGCTATGCATTCGGAGGTACATAAAAATTTATTTCGATATGTTCCCTATTTATTTCCATGGTTGAGAGAATTGCCTAGGGACTGACCAAAGATGGTGCAATTGCTTGAAGGTTACACACCCATCTTAAAATGTAAAGTTGTTTATTGGAAATTTCCCAACAATGGGGTGTACAAATGTAACTCGGATGGGTCAACAAAAGGAAATCCTGGACCTAGTTCTAGTGCTTTTTGTATTAGAGATTGTGAAGGGGAGTTGATTTTTTCTGAATACATAATGATTGGGGATAGACCTATTTTGGAAGCAAAAGTCGAAGCTTTGTTAATAGGTTTGCAATATTGCAACAATAATCAGTTGCTTCCTTTGATTTTAGAGACTGTTTCATTGACTTTTACCAAGATCCTTGATGGGATTTTGGAAGTACTGTGGGCTATTTCTTCGAGGATTTTAAAGACCAGGAGGCTAATGGAAAACCAGTTGGTAGAGGTGAAACATACGCTAAGAGAAGGGAATTCCTTGACGGATTATTTTGCTAACCTAGCCTTTTGTTTTGCAGGTACAATTCCTTGACGGATTATTTTGCTAACCTAGCCTTTTGTTTTGCAGGTACAATGTCAAAGCAGTTTAATTCAATTTTAGATGTCCCACATCAAGGTAAAGTTATCATAAACATCGAAAAGAGCAAAAATCCTAACCTTCAATTTATAAGATGCCAAAACAGGAATTACAAATTGATGGACACCACAACAACAAACACAAATAATCAAGGTATTAGATAATACCACGGTCACAAATGGCTAGTGACAGAGTTGAAATGTAGAAAATGGTAGGAGTCTAAGAGACGAACCTCTCGATCTGGACCTTTAGCCGTGGTATCAACCTCCCGAGGAAAATATTAAATGGTAAGTTTTCGAAGCTCCGTCAACAGATTTGAATTAGTTTTAAGAGAAATCTTACCTTACAATTGATTGGAAATGGAGATAAAATGGAGATGAAGAAGTCTTCTTTGGTACCGATTTCATGACGTTCGTGAGAGCTTTGAATGTCTAGGTGAAATTCGATCAACTTCTAACTTAGTTCTCCTTATCAGTAGTTGCTTTTGGTTGAGAGATCTCACATTAGGACTTCACTGGTTCTATTGCTTGCCAACAACATGGATTGATAGGAGATGATGAAGATGGAATCCATTGAAGTTTGGTGGATAGAAGCTTCTTGTATGGAGTGTCTCTGTTCACTTTCCTTCTTTTTACCCCCTTTTAGTTTTTTTTGCCTTCTTGTTGTTTTATTTTGGGTTCAGATCTTGATATGGCCTTTTGTATTGTTTTTGTTTAATAATAAAAAGCTCATGGGCTTTTGTTTTTTTTATATAAAAGGATCACATTAGTATGATTCTTTAGACACTAAAAACACATAAAACAAAAATGAACCAATTTTAGAGTCAAACGAGAATTGTGGGACCCACGCCAGAATTTACGGAACTGACTCCGTCAAGGAGTCCTAAACTACGTCTCAAACTTTTTTTCCTAAATTGAACACAGTTTGAGGCCTAAAACAGTGGAAACAACAATCATGCAAAGAATTCCCAATTAAGCAATCAAAAGATATAGGGTAGCAACTTTAACACAAAAATCACCTCAAACGGATGTTCTCGATGCAGCCCAATCACTCCACTATGTAGCCTCGATAATTACAGATGCGTGGGACTTTGAATCACCAAATTCCGACAAGAATCAACCAAGAAATCGCGACTTGAAGCTTTGGACCAAGGCTGGTTCACAACTTGCCTTTAAATAGACCAGTCCTCACCCTTCTTCGCGAACGCGGAAGGCCTCCACGAATGCGAGCCTCGCGAATGCTGCAAAAAGCCTCTGTGAACGCAAGCCTCGCGAACGCGGCGAAGGTCCTGCGAACATAACTAGGAGCAAACCGGACCGCCGCGATCGCGGCCAGGGCTTCACAAATGCGGTCCTTAGGTCAACTAACCTCCACGATCGCGGTCACGGGCTCGCGAACATGAAGAACAAATTGGCCAGCAAAAGCTAATGCATATTAGCTGGTTTTTGGCAAGTTTGACATCTCCAATGGGGCATCCAAATTCGTTTGGAACCCTGTGGACGCAAACGAGATATGCAACCTTACTAAATTCAACATTTTGGACTCAACGGAGCAGTCAGAACTTTCATACAAGGTCTTCTTGACAGAATATGGGTTCCACACCCAACTCTATTTTAAGCCGAAATCCACAAGGGGGCTCAGAATTAGCCCGTAAGCTTCAGGATCCAAATGAAGGGTCATTCTAGACCAAACTCAACATTCAGGAGCTAACCGAGCTGATGGAATTCTCATTCGAGCTCGTTTACTCAGAATGTTGATTAAAGTCAAACTTAGGCCTTAAATTGGAAGATAAAATGCTTGATCGTACATACTTGCACTGAAAACCTTGGGAGTCATGCCGACTATGCTACTAGCCTAAAATGACCTTTCTGTAGCTGATGGATTCGTGAGAATTGTATTATGAGGTCATCTTCTCGAACTCTTGGTCAAAACTGACCGTTCAAGGTTCAAAATCTCTAAAATGCTAAAACTCGCAAAAAAACTACACGAACGATGAGGTGACCAAACTGTCAGTCCTATTAACTCATAAATGACCTAGGGTCGCTATAAGACAGCTCCAAACGACGAACATGAGGCATGAACATAGAAATGACCTGGAGGTCATTAAAACATCCACTACTAAAAATGACTTTCATCCGTGAAAGTAAGAGTCAAGAAGTACCTGAAGGCTCAAACAAGCCAAAAAATTTCTCCCGCATATGATGCTTGATATCCCAGGTAGCCTCTTCAATTGGAAGATGCCTCCAATGTATCTAAACCACAGGAATGGCTCTCGAACGCAACCGTCGCACATGTCTGGCAAGAATGGCAACTGACTTCTACACGAAGGTCAAGTGATCATCCAACTCTACTTCATCATACTGAAGCACATGGGACTAACCAGGAAAAGACCAACACAACGAAAATGTCACGACCCAAGGTAGCCTCTAGGCGTAACATGGCGTATAGGACCCCAAGAGGCCCCATACAAGCCACTTAACATTCATAACATAAGAAATAGAATGAAAAGACTTAAAAGAAAATTTCAAGATATCAAAGTTTTATAAAGCAAAGTAGAAATCTAACCATCGTCTCAAAGCCATCTTGTACATAAGAATGGATTTGGGCCTAGCCCATATATCATGTCCAAAACTGAAAATAAAGAAGAACTGAAAATAATGAAGATCCGGTCCTCGAAGCCTGAGGACTCACCAAAGCTTGGAATCTCGTCAATGAACTCTAGCCATGCAACTGGAACCCTGATTGTCGGACCCTACATTTGAGAAAATGTAGGCAAGATTATGCGTTAGTACAAAATATGTACCAAGTATGATAGCCATGCATAAAACACTAAAATCATGCTTTAAAAGGGACATTTTCATGAGCATGCAATGATCAAGCTAAAACATAAATCTTGTGAGTTAGAAAACATAAGTCATAAAACATGATCAATACAAGTGAATGTCATCTTAAACATGTATGAGATACTTCCTTGAAGTAACCTTAGTTCATCTTAACTTGCTTGTGGGAAGTAGCCTTAACCGACATATAAGACCATGTGAGCTATCAACATGGAATCCGGTGTCTCCCATACCGAAAATGGGTGTCCTACTTGCCAAGGTAAGGACCATTAATTTCTAGCTTATGTGGATCCACTAGCTAATGTCTATCTAGACAGTCCTATGTTGGCACATAGTTTATGGGACATGGGTAATCACCACTTGTCCACTTGGTACTAAGCTTAACTTCCACGGAATAGTTCTTAATCATATTCATCTTAGCTCATAAAGGAATATGAGTAATCGCCTCTTGTCCTTATATCACATGACATGGGTAATCGCCTCTTGTCATTTCAATTAGAGAGCGCGGGTAATCGCCTCTTGCCTCAACATTAGAATAGCTCCTTAGCAATGGTTCATTTTAGGTGAGAAGACCTTTCAACCCTAAGAACCCTTATTATGTGAGAAAACCTCTCACAAATCATGCTTTCACGTGTATATGAGAAATCCTTTCAATAACACAACATTAATAACATCATTGATACTTCACTCTCAAAGAATCCATAAAACATTTACATAACTTTCATGAGAACATGCTTGATTTCATAAACTCTTCTTTCATAATCCAAAACCTATATTACATCATCATAACTTGCAAAAATCTGGTAATTACATGGGTTTATGGGGGATCATAATAAAAACATGATATTAACTCAATTTATGCATAAAAGATCATAGATCAATCAATTAGATCAATAATTAAGAGAACTCATAACATAGAAGAAAAACCCTAACTCAATTGGGGATTTCTAACTTTAAAAATTAGAGAAATCGGGAACTCCATGGATGAAAGGGTTCCATGGTTGAAAACTATCATACCTCAATGCCAATTGCTTAACTTTAATGGTGGAATTGGAGACTTGACTTGAAACCCTAGGTTGAACCCTTCTTCTTCAAGCTTTCTAGAGAGAGAAATATTTGAGAGGAAGACTTGTTCTTCTTTTGTAATTTGAGAGAATGATTTCAATTGGGGAAATTTGGGAGTTAAAACACCTATATAGGGGTTTTGGTGAAGGGTAAAACGACATAGTATTAGGCTAGAATAATTAGAAAAAGACCCAAGAGCCCCTAAGAAATAACTGCCGAACCTAGTCAACGGTGGGAGCCACGGTCCGTGGGTCAACCTACAAACCGTCTTGTCCCTCAGTCGATTGGTTCAGAGATTTAAACTTTTGGACCTCAAATGACGGGACCCACCCACGGGCAGTGGTCCAGACGATGGGCCTTGGGTCCCGACCGTGATCCTCAACTTTCATCCTCAAAATCTCTCGAAATTTGGGACTCACCTACGAGACCTATCTACGACTCGTGCATTGAATGACAGACCGTCCAGGTGAACCGTTGAAAATACAGAAAACTTAACATTTTTAGAAAAACCACCTGGCCAACCACGACCACCACCTACGTACCATCGTCCCACCTACGGTCCGTGGATGCTGTCGTCGTTGCTGACACCAAGTTGTGAAAAACTGAAATTTTTCCTGCCTTTTCAAATCCGAAGTGTTACAAAAAACTGGTTGAATAGCTAAGAACCTCAGAGGTAAAGCTAGTTCATATGCAACCTCCCCAATGGTCCGAAGGATCTCTAAAGGCCCAATATACCTGGGGTAAAGCTTGCCCCACCTCCCAAATCTCATCACGGCTTTCATGGGCGACACACGGAGAAACATTCTATCACCAATTGAGAATCTCAAAGGTTGTCGCCTATGATCATCATAACTTCTGTGCGTACTCTGAGCTGTCCGAAGCCTGTCCTGAATCACCTTCACTTGCTCCAAAGCCTTATGAATCAAGTCTGTACCACGTGGCCTAAGCTCAGTATACTCAAACCAACCAACCGGAGAGCGACAATTTCTACCATATAAGGCCTCAAACGGGGCCATCTGAATGCTATAATGGTAGCTATTGTTGTACGCAAACTCCGCCAAAGGCAATAAATGATCCCACTAACCTTCAAATTCTAAGACACAAGACCGAAACATGTCCTCAAGGACCTAAATAGTATGATTCAACTGACCATCAGTCTGCGGGTGGAAGGTCGTGTTAAGGTCAACACGAGTGCCCAACTCATCCTGAAAAGTCCTCCAAAAGCTAAAAGTAAACTAAGCTCCCCGATATGATATAATAGAGACCGACACACCATAAAAATGAACCACCTCACGAATGTAGATATGGGTTAACCTCTCGGTGCTGAATGAAGACTCAATAGGGATGAAGTGTGCCGACTTGGTCAATCGATCAACGATAACCCAAATGCTGTCAACATCTCTAGAAGTTCGAGGCAACTCTTCCACAAAGTCTATAGTGATACGACCCCACTTCCACTCTGGAATGGGTAATCTCTCAAACTCACCACTAAGTCTCAAATGCTCAGCCTTCACCTACTGGCAACTAAGGCAATATGATACATAGTCTGCAATATCTCTCCACATACCACCCCAATAGTAATGTTGCCTCAAGTCACGATACATCTTCGCGGTGCTCGGATGAATAGAATACCTAGAATCATGGGCCTCACGAAGTATCAACTGAATCAAAGCCCCAACTCTTGGAACATAAATACGACCCGTAAACCTCGAAACCCCATCTAAATCTAAGGTAACCTGGCCGACATCACCCGCTAACACCCGATCTTGAAGTGCCATCAAGGCCTTATCCTCAAACTGACAGCTACATATCTGACCAAGTAGTGAGGATTGAAACCCCACATAGGCTAAAACATGCCTAGAGTATGAAACATCCAACCGAACCATCTGATTAGCTAAGGACTGAATGCCTAAAGCTAAAGGTCGCTCTATAATAGATAGGAAGGCTGGACTACCTATACTCACTACCTTCCAACTCAAGGCGTCTGCTTCTACATTCACCTTGCCCAGATGGAAGATAATAGAGAGGTCATAGTCTTTTAGTAGCTCAATCCAACGACACTACCTCGAATTAAGGTTTTTCTTGCTCATGATGTACTTAAGACTCTTGTGATCAGTGTAAATCTCATAACTTACTCCATACAGATAGTTCCTCTAGACCTTAAGCACAAAAACTACCGCCGCCAATTCCAAGTCATAAGTGAGGTAGTTGCGCTCATGTAGCCTAAGCTGCCTTGACACATAAGAAATAACCCAGATCTGTTGCATCAATACACAACCCAAACCAATGCCGGATGCATCATAATAGAATGTGAAGCCCATGCCATCAACTGGAAGAGTTAATATAAGAGTAGTAGTCAACAACTCCTTGAGCTTCCGAAAGCTCAACTTACACTCCTCAGACCACTCAAAAGTCACATCAAGGTGAGTCAACCGTGTCAAAAAGTGATCCAATGATGGAGAAACCCTTCATGAACCGTCTGTAGTTGCTAATTTGACGAAGCTGTGAATCTCAATAACTGCAGTGGGCCTAGCCCAATCATGAATAGCCTCAATATTCACTGGATCTACCATGATGCCATCTTTGGATACCACGTGCCCTAAGAATGATGCAGACTCAAGCCAAAACTTGCACTTTGAGAACTTGGCATAAAGTCGCTGATCTCTCAAAGTCTGGAGCACAATCCTCAAGTGCTAGTCATGATCACTCCTGCTCCGTGAGTATACCATAATGTCATCTATGAACATAATGATGAACAAGAAGATACGTCCTGAAGACCCGCTTCATCAATTCCATGAAGGCGGCAGGAGCATTAGTTAACCCTAAAGACATCACTAGGAACTCATATTGACCATATCGAGTCCTTAATGCGGTCTTAGGGATGTCCACTACCCTAATCCTCAGCTGATGGTAACCAGACCTCAGATCAATCTTTAAAAATACTACGACACCCTGAAGTTGGTCAATAAATCATCAATCCTAGGCATGGGGTAACATTTCTTCACTCTCACCTTATTCAGCTACCTATAATCAATACACATGCACATCGTATCGTCCTTCTTCATCACAAATAGAATAGGAGAGCTCAAGGCGATACAGTAGGACTGATGAATCCATTACCCAAGAGATCTTGAAGTTGAACACTGAGCTACTTGAGCTCTACCGGATCCATCCAATATGGCGAAATAGAAATAGGTAGAGTACCCAGCTCAAGCTTAATAGGAAAGTTAATATCACGCTCTGGAGGTAGGCCATGTAGGTTGGTCAGAAACACATCTACAAAATCATGGATGACTGGAACCAACTCCATGATACGTCTAAACTTATACCTCAATTAAGAAGTATAAACGATCGATGTCAATTTATAGAACTCAAATGGAGTTGAGGTCGATCCCACAGGGAATTTGCTTATAGAAATAGTTTTACTGACACTCTTACTCAATTGTGGTTACTATTTCCAAAACGAAAGTAATTACAGAAAGTAAATATGGGGTTGTTTGTTTCTTAAGTAACTAATTGTGAACTGAGTATCAAAGGTAACAAAAGTAACAATTGCTCCAATTTTGAGATTGTAGTTGATTAATGAGACCAGGATTGTGTTCCCCATGACTTTTAGTTTAGTATTGAATCATATTCAAGCAATGATTAGTTTTTTAGCATTACACATTCCTAGAAAGTTAGATGCATCTAAACGCTTCTCAGCCCTATTAGATGACTTTCACTCTTTTCCTCTCGGTCTTAGAGTGTTTTCATGTTTACCCTTGCATGCTTGTTAATAAAATTCTCTTCTCTCGAACTTAAATTTTCACAACAAATTGATAGAATAGGATTTACTTTTTCCTAATCACCACTTTTCTCTCAAACAAGTGGTAAATACGGGTAGGTTCTAATGCGTGCACTCATTAGAAAGAATTTATGATGAAAGTAAGAATCACATTCGCAACTAAGAATCATACATTACTCGTATTTTGAATTTGTTACTTGATTTTAGTCATGGTTCCCACAACCCTAGTTGTGATGCTTAGCCGCTCATATTTTCAAGGAAACAAGCAGTAATCATTATTGAAAGCATAAGGTAAATAACTTAAAATAATTGCAAACCAACAAGAAATCTTGATTATCAACACTTAATCACGATCACGAAGTTTTTGATACAAAAATAATCAACAAAACCAAAGTTTAGAATATGGAAACTATCGCCAAGTTCGAATGATAAGAAGTACTATTCAAAAATAAACCCTAATTAATTAAAACAGTCTGTAAAAACACGTCCTAATCGAAGTAGGACTTACTTCACGACCAGGTTGATGGCCTGTCACATGCCAGACAGGCCGTGAAACCCCTCGTCAACCCACACTTAGACTGTGTGGGTTTTATTTCACTGAAGACCTTCACGAGCTACTAGATGGCTCGTCTTAGGTTAGATGGCTCGTCTAGAGCTTCGTAAACTTTTGTTGGTACTTGGGTCTCCATTGCCTGCCTTCATCCCACGAGCAACTATACGACTCGTTTACTCAACCATGATTCGTCTAGGGTCCCATGGCCTTCAGTCAACCCTTAGTTCCCAAGGGCTTTGCACTGTTTCTCTCTCACGAGCCCTCATACGGCCCGTCAAGTGGACCACGACCCATCTGGGGTTCCGTGGTCTTCACCTGACACTTGATCATTTTCTCAGCCTTCATTGCCTCAGCTTCACAACCCCTCTGACGGTTCATCATCATGACCACGGCGCGTCAGGGGCTTCGTGGTGTTGCTTCAACTCATTCTCTTCCCATTTTTCTATCTTTCGCGTCCAAGTGTTTTACCTGTTCAAACATCAAATAAAACATCATATCCACATAAACACACTCAAGTTCTCGCATTAATCCTCAGTTTGGTGAGTCCTCATAGTTCGAGGACGATAGACATGATTTACTTTTTAGTATTCACTTTTCAGTTTCAGTCTTGTTAGAGTCAGCTAGGGGAATGTCCCAACAACTCAGATTAGTTAGAGGCTTTCAAACATAGACTAATTCAGCTTGAGTTGTCAGTGTTGTTTTCAGTCATCACTATACTCTTCATATATTTTATATATTCAGACATGTTGGGCTTCTCCTCATTTCAGATATTAAATTGTTTTTAACTTCCGCACAATGCATTTTTTGATTGAACTTGTATATATATGTCATGTCATGGGTTAGCTTGGGGTCACTTGTGACACTAAGCATCGTGTTAAGCCTAGGGGGTAGCCTCGGGGCATGACAAGTTGCATGAGGCATTGGGTTCCCAACTCACTTTTAGCACAACCTTCCATCCATAGACTGACGGTCAGTCTAAAAGGACAATTTAGGTTTTGAAACACATGTTGAGAGTGTGTGCGATTGACTTTAGGGACCATTGGGATCAGTTCAACATTGATGTAGCACCATTTGAGGCACTGTATGGGAGGGGATGTTGATCGCCCATAGGGTGGTTAGAAATGTGTGATGTGAAACCTTTGGGTATTGATTTGCTTAAGGAATCCTAGGAAAGGGTGAGGGTATATAAGCTAAGTTATTAGCAGCCCAGAGTAGGCAGAAGGAGTATGCGGATCACAAGGTAAGAGATATGACCTTTTAGGTTTGGGAACAACTGTTATTGAATGTGTCACCCATGAATGGAGTGATGAGGTGTGGTGAGAAGGGTAATCTTAGCCCTCGCTACATTTGTCCATTTTAGATTCTTGATGGTGTGGGGCCAGTGGGTTACAAGTTAGCACTTCCACCCTACTTTTCTGGATTTCATCCTGTTTTTCATGTGTCTATGCTAAAGAAGTACCATGTGGATGGGGATTATATCATCAAGTGAGACTCGATAGTATTAGACAAGGATTTGTAGTATAAAGAGGAATCGGTTGCGATTCTTGATCGGGATGTCCAAAAGTTGAGGACAAAGGAGATCAAATTGGTATAGGTTTAGTGGAAACATCATCAGGTTGAGGAAGCCACTTAGGAGACTGAGAGGGTTATGCGAGACAAGTACCCTCACTTGTTCGAAGATTCAAGTACTACCCTCTTTTCTAACTTAGCCCAGTTTTCTTAATTGATCACTCGAGGACGAGTGATAGATAAATTGGTATCTATTGTAATGACCCATCTCGGTTGTTATGAGCAAGCCAATGGTGAAAGAAATTAGATCAGTAAGCATTCTGGGTAGTCACTTAAAAATTCTAGGCTAAGCTAGTCTAAAACTGAATCTGAGTGAGGCGAGGTCTAGGTCCGTCCAAGAATAGGTGGACTGAAATATCTGGGCTTGGTTTATATTTTCTAGTTTCCCCGACATTAAGAAACCATAGGGCTTTATAGAATCTAATTCAAGTAAGTAAAACACTTGAAATCAAACTTGGCACAAAGGGGATAACTTAGGACATTAAGGGTTGAAGGTATATTGTTAAATGCGGGCTTTTCAGGTGGTTTAAAAGCCTCTATAGCGGCATCACACCGTTATAGGATGCACTATGCACGCGAGTTAGCGGGGGACAACTGCTATGGCGACAGAACGATAGCAGGGCGGGTTGCTATAGCAAGGGAAAATAAGGTTTTGTGCAGAAAAGTCCCAAAACTGATCATTCTTTGGTTATTTCGTTTTGGGGAACTGCAGAGGCAACTTAGGGAGTTTTTCACCTATTTTCCATCATTCTTCTCGATAAAGGTAAGATTACCCACTCCCTTAACTTGTAATTCGATCCTTGATCCATAGAATCTAAAATATTGCTCTTGAGGGAGGGTATTGACTTGATTTAATGGTGGGAAAAGCCTTGGTTTGGGTAGTTAGATCACAGATTTTTCTAGGGTTAGGATTTGTGCATAATTCAGGTATTGTTAGGCCATTTTTTATAATTTTTTGTGTTATATTATTTGTCTGAACCAAGAACAAGCCAAGGAACTGAAAAGGGGGATAGCTTGGATTCTTTATTATTTCGATAGGCTTGATTCGAGGTAGATTATGGTTGTGTGTTTTCCAAGTCAGTTGTTTATGCATGTCTACTGTTTTATAGTATCACTTGTGTGATGCATGTTCGGGGAAACATAAGGAATTATATGGAATGACATCATGTTGATAATCACATGAAATGTACTTGTTTACTTTACTTGTGGTTTTAAGTTTTATTGTTCATTGAGATTGTGATTATGCATATAGCTTGTGATTGTTGGTTGGCTTTCATACCATGGCGATACAGGCTGGCTTAGATACCATGCTTGGTATAAATACTAACACTAGTTGGCTAGGGCATCACACTGGTACATGATAACGCTCAACTACACTTCTTCCAATTCGAAGTGTAGGCGGTCACTAACAAGTAAAAATCCAACTATGAGTTGGGGTCGATCCCACATGGAGTGATATGATAAAGAATTAACTATGAAGTGAAAGTGTGCTCTAATCGTTTGTAGAAGTAAAAGGTTTTGAAACACAAAATAAATTACGTAGTTTCAATGATTAATATCAAATGGGGGGGGGGATTTAGTTACCAATTGATGACAGGGAACAATTAACACGTGAGTTAAGCGATTAGTGAGAAGACCTTAGGGATGTGAACAATCGAATGATAATTTCGCTTAATGGGTAATTACTAATTGCTTTAAGTTGTTGAATTGCAATGGGTAGTCTAGGTTTTGAATACGATAGCTATCTCTTGATCAACTATCATGTTTCGAGTGAGTTCTCTCGAACTTCAACAAGCTTAACAATACCAAATAACCCAATTCCTTAATTAATCCACTTTCTCAAGCTGGGTAGTAAAGACACAATCAAACCCACTTTCAAAAGGTAGATTTTAAAGACGCAATCAATACAACTATCAATCATTCATTCTACACTAATACCTCTTTCTCAAGCAAGCATAGAGAGCTAAGCTAGAACTGAATTTGCAACTTCAGTTGATCAATTAAAATATGAACAAACAATTGAACCCATGTCAAAACAACATTAAATTCAGCAATTAATAATACACATAAGCTAATTAATTCATTCGACTACATGATCACACCCCTAAGGTAAGGGGTTTTAGCCAAACATAGCGAAAATAAAAATCATTGGCAAATAGATTATCCATCCAAATTGTTAACGATCTGCAAATACCCAATGTCAAAATTAAAGCTAGAATCCTAAAATCTTAAATTTGAGATCCAAATCTTCTCCAAATGTGTTCAACAATGTAAGAATGTGAAAAACTCTCAAAACTCAGGAATATACAGTGTGGGAACTCCTTTTCTCTTTTCAAAAACTGAATTTATACATTCTCAAAAACTCAGCACGGAGACCACTCGGAAAAGTAAGTGGGGATCGCCGATCCACTCGGCGATCTGCCGAGTTGCTCTTCTTCTCGCCTTTTGGCTTGGCTCCTACATCCAATTATTCTGGAACTTTCAGTGAGCTGGATCGTGGTCGCCAATCCATTCGGCGCGTCGCCGAATCAACATTTTCTCTCCAAGTTGGTTTGGTACATGGGCTACTTCGCTGGATATTTAGGCGAGCAAGAGTCTCTCTCGGCGAGTCGCCGAGTGGATTTTGCGAGCTCTATCTTCTCTTTTCTTCAGCTTTTCCAACTTTTTTCGCTCCTTTTCGCATCGTAATGTACTTGCTTCACTCTTAAGCCTTCATTGCTGCATATCAACATATTAACATCAATTATGAGCACAAAATAGGCATTGAGGACACTAAATCATTGAATAGTAATCCCTAAATGAATTGAAATTCCCGACTCATCAACACCCCCAACTTAAGCTTTTGCTTTTCCTCAAGTAAAACACAAGATCAATCAAGCCAACAGGGATGTCTACAAATAGTGCTACTTGAGACTCAACATGAATTCACACAAGGTTCAATCTACGCATGCAATGTTCAATTGTGCACTAAAAGTTTCAAACTATGACTATCGATCATCAAATAGAGTTCAAGCTCACAATGCTCACTTCAAATGCAAATTCATGCTGAACAAGAGTATTTGAATGCCCTCACATCAAGAATGATTCCATGCTCTCACAAAGACAAATAAATATTACAACCTAAGGGACCAAAATCAACTCTCACACTCTCAATGAGAAAAACATGCACGATTTTTCCCATAGGCTAGCCCGTATTTTCTAACCAACACATCATTCGGCTCATGCAAGATCAAAAAGGTCTTTCAAGGCTTGTAATAGGGTTGAGGGTATGGGTATGATCATTTTGGCTTAGTGACTTCTACCTTCATGAAGCATGACTCAAATTTCACTTCATCTCCTTTTCTTTCATTTTTTTCATCTTCACAACTCATCCTTGGCATATTCAAAGCACACAAAATTTTTGGTATAGCTCATCAGACACCCCTTTTAGTTCTACAATGCACAATTGATACAAATTTTTTATTTCTTTTATTTTCTTTATTTTTATTTATGGAGGGGTTTCCATCTCTTTCTTCAACACAAGTTCCCAAGGATGAATTTCACAAATTTGTTGCTCAATTTCTTTCCTCATTCTTACCACACCCCCAACTTAGGCTTTTGGCCTAAGTTGGCTATTCAAACAAACCAATGATTCACGAAGGTTTTAGGTGGGGAGTACAAGGCCATTTGTGTTCATGTTTCATCCAAAGAAATGTTAGGCTCAAATGGTGCCAAGCTAGGTTCACACACTCACAAGGTGGTCACACAAAGGTATATCAATTAGGTTTAATCTTAAAAATTTATGCCTAAGATCATTTCCTTCATTCACCAAAAATAGTCAATTGGACCAACGGGGCAAATTCTAGATATCACCATGCACATATTTCAAGTTAACCTCACCACACAAGGCATTCAACACAATCATCGATCATGACTCCGCAAGTTCAGCTCGTGTGCAATGATCATTACAAGACTCGCTTCGATAATGTGACTAGTCACAATGAGATGCTAAGAGTTCACACATGACTTATGCAACTCAAATTGCCTCGTTGGACTTGACCAAACATATCGTTCATTAAAAGTACTATTCAAGTCATCGGTATTGATCGCAACCGACACTCAAATGTACAAGAGAACAACAATCACACACAATCACATAATTAAGAAGGAACCCAATGAAATAAAGAGCAAACATTCATTCAAATTAAGCACCAAAGAAAAGTTTGAACAAAAACAATAAAACACAAAATATCCAAAAGAGAAAAAAAATACAACCAAAAGGCTAGGTATAAAAATACCTTCATGTAACACCTCAGAATCAAGAGGGCTAAGAAAGGGGTCAAGTGGGAGGTCACCAGCCCAAAACTAAGCCATGGCACCTTTCATGGAGCCCTTGATGGGCCGTGAAGGGGTACCACGACTCGTGGTGGTGCTCGTGAAGCCTTCCAGAGCTTGTCCAAGAGGGTATCCCCTCCCACAAGCCCTTAGACGGCTCGTGGTGTGCCTCACACCTCGTGGTGGTGCCCGTGAAGGGGAGGCAAAACCCACCCCAAGGCCAGCCCCTTCTCACGGACCTCCAGACGGGTCGTAAAGGGGCAAACGACCCGTGAAGCTGGTTGTGAGGTAGGTCAAGGCATCTAGGGGTCTTCCCAAGCCACTGGTCCAAGGGCCACGACTGCCCAAACGGCTCGTGAAGCACTATTTCTGGGGTTCACGTATGTTGTAAGTCAGGGACAATTGGGTCTTTTCCTAATTATTTTATCTTGATACTTTAATGTTTTACCCATACCTAGAACCCATATATAAGTGTTTTTAACCCCAAATTTAACTCATTCAAGTCATTCTCTAAAACTACCAAAAAGAAGAGCAAGTCTTTCTCTCCTAAATATTTCTCTCTCTAGAAAGCTTGAAGAAGAAGGGTTCAACCTAGGGTTCCAAGTCAAGTCTCCAATTCCTCCATTGAAGTTAAGCAATTGGCATTGAGGTATGATAGTTTTCATCCATGGAGTTCCAACTTCTCCAATTTTCAAAGTTAGGAATCCCCTATTGAGTTAGGGTTTTTCTTCTATGTTGTCGGTTCTCTTGATTATTGATTTAATTGATTGATCTATGATCTTTTATGCATGAATTGAGTTAATCTCATGATTTTATGATGATTCCCCATGAACCCATGTAATTCTCATGTTTTCCAAGTTATGATCATATGATGTGGTTTTTTATTATGAAAGAAGAGTTTATGAAATCAAGCATGTTCTCATGGAATTTATGTAAATATTTTAAGGATACTTTGAGAATGAAGTATCAATGATGTTGTTATTGTTGTGTTGTTGAAAGGATTTCTCAAATACACATGGAAGCTAAATTGTGAAAGGTTTTCTCACATGGTAAGGGTTCTTAGGGTTGAAAGGTCTTCTCACCTAAAATGAACCAATGTTAAGGATCTATTCTAATTTTGAGGCAAAAGGCGATTACCCATTCTCTCTAATTGAAATGACAAGAGGCGATTACCCATGTCACATGATGTAAGGATAAGAGGTGATTACCCATGTTCCTTTATGAGCTAAGATGAATATGATTAAGAACTATTCCATAGAAGTTAAGCTTAGTACCGATTGGACAAGTGGTGATTACCTGTGTCCCATAAACTATGTGCCAACATAGGATTGTCTAGATTGACATTAGCTAGTGGATCCACATATTCTAGAAGTTCATGGTCCTTATTTGGCAAGTAGGACAACCCTTTTCGGTGTGGGAGACACCGAATATCATGTTAATAGCTCACATGGTCTTATATGTCGGTTAAGGCTACTTCCCACAAGCAAACTATGATGAACCAAGGTTACTTCAACAGGTATCTTACGTATGTTAAAGATTATATTCACTTGCATTGATAATGTTTTGCGACTTATGCTTTCTAACATCCAAGATCCATGTTTTAGCTTGATCATTGCATGCTCATGAAAATGTCCCTTTTTAGCATGTTCTATATGTTTTATGCATGGCTATCATACTTGGTACATGTTTGTAATAACACATACTCTTGCCTACATTTCCCCAAATGTAGGATCCTACAGTCAGTGTGCCACTTTTGTGGCTAGAGTTCTTTGAGGAGATTCTGAGCTTTGGTGAGTCCTCATGCTTCGAGGACCAGACAATTATTGTTTTTAGTCTTTCTTTACTTTCAGTTTTGTAACTTGATGTACGGGCTACACCCCAAAAAACACTTATGTACTAGATGGCTTTGAGACGATGTTTAGATTTTCGCTTTTCTCTATAAAACTCATATATGTTGAGGCTGTCTTTTAATCTCTTTATTTTATTATCTTGTATGATGAAAGCTAAGTGGCTTGTACGGGGCCTTTCGGTGTCCTATACTCCATGTTACGCCTAGGGGCTACCTTGGGTCATGACACTTCACCCCACCAAAACAACTACACAGTGTCCTCAATGTGCAATAAGAACTGAATGTATCAAGAGTAAAGAAGATGGAGAGAAAGTAAAAATCCCCATGTCAGGCTAGGCCTGAGGTGAACTCTGACCATCTGGGGTGGCCTCAATCTGGGCATCAGTGCCCTGCTCGACTCCAGCTCTGGAGGTCTGTGCAACTATCTCCTCTGTGGGCTGAAACCTGCTCGAGCCAATCATGGATATGTCGCGTAGTGAAGCCTCTGTGGCCACACGTACCAAGTCACCCTCCAAGTCCTCTAGATCCTTGAACACTACCTCATCACGAGCCCCTAGCTCCTCATCATTTGTCTCTCCTGTGTGAGATTATCCATCATCATCAGGTGTAGCAGTATCTCTGGTCACAGTAGTTGGAGGGATCTCAGAAATAACTGGCTTATCTGCACTAGGGTCTTCGGGAACATCTACATTACCCCATAACATTGAGATATCGATGGACTTCAACTCATCCACATCACGTCAGAGACCGATAATATCAACCTTCAAGGCTGTCACATCCGCAGAGCCACAGTCTGATATCTCGCACACCTCAACCCGAGCAGTGGGAGCATCCAATGCTGCCTCGTGGGCCATGATCATCTCTCGATGTGCTCTCAACTCCTCCCTAATGGGAGCCAATGCCGCCACTATCGCTCTATCGATCATAGAAGGCACAGCGGCCTCAACCCTCGTAACCCTCACATCGGCCGAATAGTCAAGGTTGCCCATTTTGTATATCATAGCCTGTGTCAAGGGGGGACGAGAAGCAGTAGTAGGGGCAGGTGCAGTACAGGTGGAAGAGCTGGGTATACCTGTCAGCTCAACTGCCAGAGTAGACTGAGTAGTGTCGGCCTCCATGGCCTCTACATCGACCACCGGGGAAGTGTCTACTGGAGCCTTCTTCCCCTTTTATGCTTCATCTTTCGTGTACTCAGCCTCAATCCTCTGAATGTCAGTAGATGATACCGGAGTCACCTCAGTATCTGTCTTTGCCACAAAGTCACACCCGCTCGACGACACAGATCACTAATTAGCACTGGAAATGGAAATGAGGTTTGGTTTTGTTTTGCCCTCATCACCATGTCTTATGATATAATTGCCCTGAGATTCAGCCGCTCCCGATCAATAATACATCCCATCAATGCAGCCTTTGGATGCAGGATAATCGATTCATTATGTGAAGGCATCAGGGTGCTGGAGATGAACCCAAACCAATAACTAGCAGCCATATTTAAGTCCTTCTTCTCAATCACGACTCCCGCCTCTAGTCAGGGAGGAGTAGCATCACTCAGAAACGTGGCCAACCACCCCTTCAGATCTTCCAACGTCTTGGTTTTTACCATGTTTGCCAAAGGCTAGATAGTGTGCGTAGTGCAGTCCAAAAAATCATTAATGTCAGTGTCACTGTACTTTACCTTTTTTCCCCGTACCTCTACATAGTATACTAATGCCATCAACCCAGCTTTCTTCTTCCCTTTCGGGATCAGCTTCACATAACCCTCATAAAATTGTCAAACCCATGAAGGAACATATGGATTTCGGGGCTTGGTGAACTATTGAAACTTGTGGAAGCGCAGCGTCTCCCACACACCTGGTTACTTCTCTACTACACCATCCGTAGACAACCTCTTCTCCTCTAAATTGTCCGCAACCCATCAGCCTTCAGTCGGTTCATAGATCGAGGAGGATGTACTGGGTCGGGGTCACTTGAGGTGCCTGGGCTTCTATAGGTGTTGGAGGTGCTGGAAGTCTAGCCAATGGATCATGAATTGCTTTAGAACACAGTTCCGAGCGCCTCCACTTTAGCAACCCTCCCTCAGTTGCCGGTGTGTGAATAGGAGTCCTGGACCCCACAACTTCCTTCCTCTCAGACTCAGAGGATGTGAGATGAGTGGAGTCAATGCCCATGTTGTCTGATGAACTCGAACTCAAGCTGGAAGTTTCTATCACCTGCTTCTTCCATTTTCCCATTACATTCTCCGGAGGAGGTTTAGACCGGGTAGCACGGGGAGGTGTGACCTCCGTTGAAATCACGACTCCTTTTGCCTTTTTTCGGGGTGCTGGACCTCTCATTGGAAGCTTTGGTCTAGCCATATAGCTGTAGATAAACACAAACAAACACATGTGGTTGCAAAGGGTTAGGAAAATATCATTTTCAAATAGTTGCAGGAAAACTCACCAAACCACTCGGTGAGTCGTTGAATCCATTCCACAAGTCACCGAAGCTATTCAACGAGCAAAAGGGGGCTCACCGAAAGTTAAATAAGAAATCAGCAAAACTTCAGCATAAAAGGGTGAGATCAAAGACCATTCAGTGAGTCACCGAGTGAACTCGGCGAACAGAGGGTGCTTCACCGAATGTTATAGAAATAAACAGCCAAAAAGGAAGTCAAAAATGCAAGACGAAAGCCATTCGGCGAGTCTCCGAGTCAACTCAGCTAGCACAAGCATATCACTGAAAGTTACAGATTAATTCACCAATATTTCAGGTCAAAAAGGCAATAAGGGGGGTCAATTAGCGAACCGTCGAGTCACTCGGCGAGCTCGATTCAGCTTGCCAAATGGCCCAACATGCCAGATTCCAAATCCAACTTCCAATTTTAACCGAACAGCCTATGACAACCAATTTCAAGTACAATTCTACGCAATTTAAGCCTACCCACAATGATTATCTATGCCGGGGTACTCAGACTTCACCCCAATTGATCGAGATTCGACCAAGCAATGATTTTTCCCTTATAAACGACGTCGCCCAATCCATCATTGGGAAAATTCGAGTTGTTTGGTTGAATTTGGGTTACTCAGACTTCACCCACACAAAACCCAATATGCAAACCCGTAATTCACACAATTTAAACACCAATCTCAAACTAATTTAGGCTAAACAAGTTATCGGGCAGGATTGATTTTAATTCAAAATTCAACAAGCGATTAAGCACATAATCAAGGCATATAATAGATCTATGAACTACTCAAACACATGCTCAATACAAATTATGCAATGTAAAATAAAATCAGAAAACCAACTTCAAATGTAGACACGGAAACACTAAGGCAAACAGGAAAGATGGGCAATACTTCAGATTTCGACCACACGAGGACACCCACAAAAATTGAAGTTACAAAGTATGATCTAAAGTTTGGTTGTAAGAGTGCAAGAGTCAAAAAGTTCAAAATAAGGAGAAGATGTGAATTTAAAAGGATTGAAAGCCCCTTGACCCTTCAGTTCAAGCCTCGATCAGCGAGGTTCATTAACACAGCCGATCCACTCAGCAATTAGCCGAGTGGACTTCAGCCCATAAAATTTAACAGAAACTCGACCATTGAGTCTAAAGAGGGATCTATATCGGGCTTGCCGAGCCACTTGGTGAATCACCGAGTGACCCTTCAGTTCAAGCCTCGATCAACGAGGTTCATTAACGCAGCCGATCCACTCAGCAATTAGCCGAGTGGACTTCAGCCCATAAAATTTAACAGAAACTCGACCATTGAGTTGGTCTAAAGAGGGATCTATATCGGGCTTGCCGAGCCACTTGGTGAATCACCGAGTGCTCTTTAGCTCGCAAAATTATCTTTTTCTCCGAAATTCGAATCTCAACCTGCACATCCAACAAACGTTATTCAAATGACAAAAAATAAAACTTGGGTTGCCTCCCAAGAAGCGCCTTATTTAATGTCATGGCATGATGTGGCCATGTGATCATGCCTCATTCTTTGGGTTAACAAAGGTATCATTATGAAAACCCCATTTCGGTCTTAGATTTAAATGAGCTGAGATTTGACCCATTTGAGTTTCAAGCTATTTTATGGAAACTGAGTGCGAAGTCACCATTTGATTTAGAGAAGAGACATCATCTTTCATCTCCTTGAGTACCTTGTCCGATCCTTCCACCTTGTTTAGGATACGAGCAAGCATATCCTCATTCCAAAAGATTTCGAGATCAGCCCTTGGTTCCTTCGGCTTTGGACGTTCATGAGGAGGAACATAACGATCTTTGTCACCCTCTCTATATCTCCAATTTGCACCACAGTCACTCCATTATCGATCTCGATCTCTCCAACCATCATCCCAATCTCTATTCCGACCTTGATTCCCGCCCAGCCTTGGATAGCTCAGACGAGAACCTCCTATTTGGTTTGACAAGAATTGTACCTCTTCGTTGTACATGGCCTCAAACTGTGCGTCGTCAGGAATCACACCACTACTCGCACCGACCGCATTCACCTCTTTATAACCACCTCCCATGACAGGTTTCGTCAATAGGTCCATTTGGGTCATTATCTTGGCCATATTCTCATTACGTTCTTGGTTCTTTTCCATTTATTCCTTTGTCATCCCATGATTCAAAGGAGACACCTGATCTTCCCTTGTGTACCATGCACGATTGATTTTGGTCATCTCGTCAAGCAACGTAGACGCTATGTCAAATGGTTGTCTCATGATTCCACCCCAAATGAGTTGGTCAGCGACACCTTTGTTGACTGTGTCAAGACTCCGATATAAATATGCAATAGCACATTGTCCGTCAACCCATGAGTCGGACATTGGAGAACCAACTTTTGGAACCTCAACCACGTTTCATGGAACCTGTACCACGTTTCATCAATCCGTTTGAAGTTCTGAATATTATCCCTAAACTTGACCATATTCGAGGGCGGGAAAAACCTTTCATAAAACACCTCTGTGAGCTCCTCCCAAGAAGTGATAGATTCCCTTAGTAGTTCAGTCAACCACTTCATTGCTTCCCCCATTAGAGAAAAGGGAAACAAGCGGAGTCAGACTGACTCTTGAGTGATGTTCTTAATAGAAAACGGTCCACACACATCCACGAAATTTTGGATGTGGTCATAAGGGTCCTCATGAGCAAGTCCCCCAAAGATACCTTTCATTTGCAACAGCTGCAACATCATGCAGGTCACATACAACACCGCATTGCCTACGGTTGGAGGCAATCGAATCGCGCCAGCACTTCCCAACTGATCCACATTGACATCATGCAAGTTTCCGATGTCATCATTGTTCCCAAGTTTGCATTGCTCCCGTTCATGCTCATTTCTTCCCCTGTTTTAGAGCAATGAACAAGAACACAAATAAGAAAATTCAACTATAATAAAACTATTCACGAAAACACTTTAATAAAAGAATTCTAAACACCACTTCTCCGGCAGCGATGCCATTTTTTAATAACGCTCAACTATACTTCTTCCGATTCGAAGTGTAGGTGGTTGTTAACAAGTATAAACCCAACTATAAGTTGGGGTCGATCCCACAGGGAGTGATACGCTAAAGAATTCAACTACAAAGTGAAAACGTGTTCTAATCGTTTGTAGAAGTAAAAGGTTTTGAAACATAAAATAAATCACGAAGTTTCAATGATTAATATCAAATGGGGGGGATTTGGTAACCAATTGATGACATGGAATAATTAACACGGTAGTTAAATGATTAGAGAGAAGACCTTAGGAATGTGATCAATCGAATGTTAATTTCACTTAATGGGTAATTACTAATTGCTTTAAGTTGTTGAATTGTAATGGGTAGGCTAAGTTTTGAATATGATAGCTATCTCTCGATCAACTATCATGTTTCGAGTGAGTTCTCTCAAACCTCAACAAACTTAATAATACCAAACAACCCAATTCCTTAATTAACCCACTTTCTCAAGCTGGGTAGTGAAGATGCAATCAAACCCACTTTCTCAAGCTATATTTTAAAGACGCAATCAATACAACTATCAATCATTCATTCTACTCTAATACCTCTTTCTCAAGAAGACATAGAGAGCTAAGCTAGAAATGAATTTGCAACTTCAGCTCATCAATTAAAACATGAACAAACCATTGAACCCATCTCAAAACAATATAAAATTCAGCAATTAATAATGCTCATAAGCTAATTAATGCATTCGACTACATGATCACACCCCTAAGGTAAGGGGGCTTAGCCAAACATAGCAAAAAGTAAGAAATCGTTACCAAATAGATTATCCATCCAAATTGTTAACGATCTGTAAATACCCAATGCCAAAATTAAAGCTAGAATCCTAAAATCTCAAATCTGAGATAAAAATATTCTCCAAAAGTGTTCAACAATGTAAGAATGTGAAAAACTCTCAAAACTCAGGAAAACACACTGTGGGAACTCCTTTTCTCTTTTCAAATATGAATTTATACGTTTCCAAAAACTAAGCATGGAGACCACTCAGCAATCCGCCGAGTTTCTCTTCTTCTCGCCTTTTGGCTTGGCTCCTACATCCAATTGTTCTGGAACATTCGGTGAGCTGGATCGTGGTCACCGATCCATTCGGTGCATTGCCGAATCATTATTTTCTCTCCAAGTTGGTTTGGTACATGGGCTACTTCGCTGGAATTTTTGGCGAGCAGGAGGCTCACTCGATGAGTAGCTTTTGCGAGCTCTAGCTTCTCTTTTCTTCTGCTTTCCAACTTTTTCACTTTTTTTCGCATCATAATGTCCTTGCCTTGCTCTTAAGCCTTCATTGCTACATATCAACATATTAACATCAGTTATGAGCACAAAATAGGTATTAAAGACACTAAATTATTGAATAATTAGCCCTAAATGAGTCAAAATTCCCGACTCATAAGTACACTAATAGTTTGTGTGGGGGTTCCGTAAGAGGATCATATATGTATATTTATGGTTCCATAAGAGGAACGTGTATGTGTAATTGCGATTATGTGGGACATGTTCCAACTATTAGTTAATTCAGGATATTGTGGCTGGGAGTCTATGTGTTTGTGATTGTTGTTAAGGGTGTTGTCATGTGTTTACTATGTTTTTCACGCCCCGAGGCTACCCCTAGACGCGAACACGAGACATAGGATCAAGAGAGTCCCCAAGCTAACTTTGCTGGCATAATATAAGCATACTAAATAAACTGAATTAGGAAAGTACTGTGCGAAAGCTAAAACATGGTGTAAACTGAAATGATGGGGAATACCCATAAACTATCTGAATATAGAAAATTTGAGAGTTTAACAACAACTGAAAAGTCAAACTCAAATGCTAAAGTTGAATCTAACTATGTGTCAAATAAGCCTCTAACTAACTAGAAGTGTTGGGACATGCCTCAGCTAAATCTAGCAAAACTGAAACTAAAGACTAAAAGAGAAAGAAAACATGTATGTCGTACTCGGAGAATGAGGACTCACCATTGATACTGCCGAGCTGAAGATCGGGAACCGATCTATGCGTGATCTGGAAGTTGAGAACCTGGACCTACATCACCAGAAGATGTAGCGTAGAGTATGCGTCAGTACTTGAAAGGTACTGAGCATGTAGGATAGAGTAAAGTTGAATAATAACATAACTGAACAAAGCATATAACTGAGCAATGATATTATATAAGCATGGTACTATATTGAGGGTACTGAACATGAACTAAATGAATGCAACAACCAAGTTTATAACATGTTGAGACTAAAATCTGACTGTAACTGATAACATGGTCAATACAATAGAATCTGACTGTGAGAGAGCTACTAATAACCGACATAAAACAACATGAGCTAAATATGGAGTCCGATGTATACGCCCTATCAAGAGGACCCAATATACCCTGCCAGAGGTATAGAGGCATGACTGGCGTGATCACTAAAATGATGCCCACAGAGGGGACTTACATCCTATGGGGCACGTAGTTCTAGGACTATTCGGGTACGCTGAACCCTAGTCCAACTCGGCATTAAGTCTACTCCCAACTGATTATGTAAATAACACATTATGACTGAATTTCTGTAATACTGGATAGCTCAAAATACTGACATGCAAAATTTGAGAATGCAACATTAATGTACTGATAATGAAACATTCGTAACTGGGGCATCTATATCTGAATATAACTGACCTAGCATGTGTATTTCATGAACTAAACGAATCTACACAACTAGGATTTTGAATTTCATGCAAGAACTGAAGCAACAACATAATAATCTGATTTGGATAATTTTAGCAGCTAAAACCCAACAATTTCTAACATTCAAGAAACCCTATGTCTAGATAATATCAAGGGAATCAAAATTCTGACTGAATTCTAGGGACCTAATGGGCGAAAGGAACCCACTAGTGAAATCCCACATACCTGGTGATGAATTCCACGAAGAAATCTTTTGATTTCAGGGCTGGAACTAATGGAAACTCGCTGCATTCTTGGACTAGGGCTTGTTTGACTCTTTCTCCTTCTGTGTTCTAAGTTTTCTAAGTTTTTGGTGAATGATTGATTAGGGTAAGTTCTAATTTAGTTTCTAGGCTGAAACTGACCAAAACTGCGTAGTTTAGGGGTTAAACGACGTAGTTTAGGGGTCCAACGCATAGGGTAAAGACCAAACTACCCCTGACATAAAATCTATCGGGGTCACCGACAGACCGTGGATGGACCAATGGTCCATTCTGGTGAACCGTCGATCGATACTGGGAGGGGGTTCTGGGGGTCTTGATCCACGGACCAGGACCATGGGCGGTGGCCTGACCTACGGTTTGTAGGTCCGGTCGTGGGTTGACCCTTAGAACCATTTTCTGGACTTTCCTGAGAGGGGTTGCAGGTGGCCAACAACGGACCACAACCTACGATCCGTGGGTCACCTTACGGTCTGTGGGTGGTGCTCGTCGGTGGGACCTGTAACTTCTCATTCCTACAATCTGGTCTGTCTAGGATATGGGGTGTTACATTATCTCCCCCTTGGGAACATTCATCCTCGAATGAAGACTAAACTAGATGAAAATGGAGGGAAAGAGCAGCAAACCCTACAACTAAGTACTAAAAACTGATTTCTGACTGGATTAAGTTCCAAGAACATACAAATACGCTGAAAATGCAAGTACAATCTGAAGGAACATGATACTAAGACTGAATCTGTGCATAAATGACTGAAAAATTGGATAGGAACTATTACCTCAAGCTGGAATGGAATCGGAAGGAAAGAGGTGAGGATACTTGGCCTTCATGGCTGCTTCTGCTTCCCAAGTAGCTCCCTCTACAGACTGACTCCTCCATAAAACTTTAACTGAAACGACTTCTTTGTTTCTCAACATTCTAACCTGACGATCAAGAATCTCAACTGGCACATCCTCATAAGTGAGACTATCTTTCACAGCCACACTCTCTAAAGGTACTATGGATGTTGGATCACCCACACACTTCTTCAACAACGAAACGTGAAAGACCGCATGCACTTCTGCTCTTTCTGCTGGCAACTCTAACTCGTAAGCCACTTTACCAACCCTTTTCAAGATCTTGTAAGGGCCTACATATCTAGGACTGAGCTTTCCTTTCTTGCCAAATATCATCACCCCCTTCATAGGTGACACTTTCAGGAAGACCCAATCATCAACTTGGAACTGTAATTCCCTTCTCTCTACATCTGCATAGGACTTATGGCGACTCTGGGTTGTCTTAAGTCTATCTCTAATAAGTTGCACTTTCTCCATAGCATCATGAACTGAATCTGGCCCTATCAAGGCGGCTTCACCCACTTCAAACCAACCAATTGGAGATCTATATCTACGCCCATACAATGCCTCATAAGGGGCCATCTGAATGCTGGAATAGTAGCTATTATTGTAGGCGAACTCTATAAGAGGAAGGTGATCATCCCAACTGCCATTGAAATCGATCACATAAGCTCTCAACGTGTCCTCTAAGGTCTGAATGGTACGCTATGCCTGACCATCCATCTGTGGATGAAATTTTGTGCGAAGATTAACCTGAGTACCAAGAACTTTCTGAAATTACTTCCAAAAATGAGAGGTAAACTGAGGACCTCTATCTGAGATGATAGACAAAGAAACCCCATGCAACCTAACTACCTCACTAATGTAAAGCTTGGCGTAGTCCTCCGCCGAGTCTGTAGTCTTAACAGCCAAAAAGCGTGCAGACTTAGTAACTCTGTCTACTATCACCGAAATGGAGTCATGTTGTCTGCGAGTACGAGGTAAACATGTAATGAAGTCCATGTTGATCACTTCCCATTTCCAAGTAGGAATGTTGATCTCTTGAGTCATACCCCCTGGTTTCTGATGTTCTACCTTCACTTGCTGACAATTGGGGCACTTAGCCACAAAATCTGTTATATCCCTCTTGATGACATTCCACCAAAAGACTTCCCGCAGATCATGGTACATCTTAGTGGCACATGGATAAATAGAATACCTAGAATTATGGGCTTCTGCAAGAATTTGATGTCTCAACTCACCCACCTTAGGAACACATAATCGACCCTGATAGCGAAGCACACCATCTCCCCCTTGGAAGAATACCTTAACTCGCTGTTGATGAACTGCACCCTTTAGTTGAAGCAATATCGGATCACTGTCTCACTTTTCCTTAACATTCGCTACCAATGAAGATTCTGACCCATTCTGAACGGTTACACCATCATCTGATATGCTCATAAGACGAACTCCCAAGCGAGAAAGCCTGTGAACATCCTTTGTTAGTTCTTTTCTTTCTTCCTCAACATGTGCTACACTACCCATAGATAGTCTGCTAAGGGCATCTACTACTACATTGGCCTTACTAGGATGGTAAAGCACATTCATGTCATAGTCCTTGAGGAATTCAAGCCATCTCCTCTGGCGAAGATTCAACTCTTTCTGGGTGAACACATACTGAAGGCTTTTATGGTCTGTGAACACATCTACGTGAACACCATATAAGTAGTGTCTCCAAATCTTAAGTGCAAACACCACTTCTGCAAGTTCGAGGTCATGAGTCGGATAATTCTTCTCATGCACCTTAAGTTTTCTAGAAGCATAAGCTATAACCTTACCTCGCTGCATCAACACACAACCTAGGCCAACTCTGGACACATCACAATAGATAACATAACCGTCTGAACCCTCTGGTAGAGTCAAAATCGGAGCTGTAGTCAACCTAGTTTTCAGTTCTGCGAAGCTATTCTCTCAATCATCTGACCACTGAAACTTAACCTTCTTCTGAGTCAACTTAGTCAATGGAGAAGCTATGGATGAAAATCCTTCCACGAACCTTCTGTAATAACCTGCTAGACCCAAGAAACTTCTGATATCTATAGGAGAGGTAGGTCTGGGCCATTGATTCACTGCTTCTATTTTCTGAGAATCCACTTGGATCCCTTCGCTGGATACTATATCCCCAAGGAAAGCAACTGATTGTAACCAAAACTCACATTCACTAAATTTAGCAAACAACTGGCGATCTTTGAGAGTTTGCAGAACAACTCTCAAATGAGTCACATGTTCTTCCTCATTCCTAAAGTAAATGAGGATATCATCAATAAAGATAATAATGAACAAGTCCAAATACTGCTTGAATACCCTGTTCATTAAATCCATGAAAGCTGCAGGAGCATTGGTTAGTCCAAATGACATAACTACAAATTCATAATGACCATACCGAGTTCTCACTATCTCTGACTCTGAGCTGATGATAACCGGATCTGAGGTCTATCTTTGAAAAATGACTAGCACCCTGAAGTTGGTCAAACAAGTCATCAATCCTGGGGATGGGATACTTATTCTTGATTGTGACTTTTTTCAACTGCTGATAGTCAATGCACATCCTGAGAGAACCATCTTTATTTTTCACAAACAATACTGGTGCACCCCATGGAGAAATACTAGGTCTGATAATGCCCTTATCTAGAAGGTCTTTCAACTGCTCTTTCAATTCCTTAAGCTCAGCTGGAGCCATTCTGTAAGGAGGAATAGAAATAGGCTGGGTATTTGGAAGGAGATCAATTCCAAAGTCGATTTCCCTTTCGGGAGGAACTCTGGGAAGATGTTCTCGAAATACTTTTTGGAACTCATTAACTACTGGAACTGACTCAAGAGTTGGGGTTTCAGAGCTTAAATCCCTAACCTGAACTAGATGATAGAGATAAGCCTTAGATATCATCTTTCTATCCTTAAGGTAAGAAATGAATCGACCCGTAGACGCTAAGCTACTACCCTTCCATTCTAAGATTGGTTCGTCTGGAAACTGAAAACGAACGATCCTAGTTTTACAATCGACTAAGGCATAACATGAATGTAACCAATCCATGCCTAGAATGATATCGAAGTCTACTATTTCTAACTCTACAAGATCTGCTGAGGTGACTTTCTGAGAGACTGTGACAGGGCAATTTTTGTATACCCGTCTAGCTATTACTGGGTCACCGACTAGAGTAGAGACTGAGAAGGGTTCTGAGAGAGTTTCTGGACTAACATCGAATTTGACTGCTATATAAGGAGTTACAAAGGAAATAGTAGCCCCTGGATCTAACAAAGCATAAACATATAAGTTAAAAACTCATAACGTACCAGTGACCACCTCAGGCGAATCTTCCTGATCCTAGCGAGCCTGAAGAGCATACAACCTGTTTTGATGTTGACCGCCACATGTACCAGATGAGTTACCCTGCTAAGTCGGGCGACCTGATGGTGCTGCTGAAGTTGTGGACTTAGCTCTACCATTATTACCTCATTGACCCTTCTTAGAAGAATGACAATCTCTCCATCTGTGACCAGTCTGACCACACCCAAAACATCCTTCCTTTCCTGCAAGACACTCGCCCGGATGGTTCTTACCACACTTAGGACAAGTTGGGTAGTTTCTAGTACCTGAAACACTCCCCTGAGACTTAGAGCCTGATGCCCTACCTTTCTGATCCTGTCAGAACCTAGAGGATGGAACACTAGCTGATGAAGGTGCCGGAGCTGAAGATTTCTGCTGAAACTGAGAGCGATTTCCACCACCCAATTTCTGTTGAGAATACTCATAGTTTCCTGTCCTAGCCTTTTTGTTCTCCTTAGCCTGTTCCCTAAGCTTATCTCCCTCAACCTGCTTAGCATGAGTCATGAGCCTAGAGATGTTCATATTTTCTAGCAACATAGCATTTCTGCACTCCATTTTCACTAAGTCTGACACTCCATACAGAAACTTGTTCATTTGAACCTTGGGATCGGCAACCATGTGAGGAGCATACCTGGAGAGTTGGGTGAACTTGAGTCCGTACTCTTGAACTGACATGCTACCTTGCCTCAAGTTTATGAACTCCTGAGCTTTTTCCTCCCTCAACTCTCTTGGGAAGAACCTATCCAGGAAAGTCTCACTAAAGCAGTCCCAAGTGATAGGAGCTGGATTTGTACGCTTGTTCTCTTTCCATTGAGTATACCAGATATGAGCTACATCCGTAAGCTGATAGGATGCCAACTCTACCCTATCATTACTTGTCACTTGCATCACTCCAAAGATTTTCTTGAACTCATCTATGAAGTTTTGGGGATCCTCACCAATCTGCGACCCTAAGAACTCAAGAGGATTCATCCTAACAAAATCACGAACTCTAGCTGCAGCTGACCCAACATTAGCATTTACAGGAGCTGGAACCTGTTGGTTGTTCTGATTAGTCACACTCTGAGCAAAAAGTTGGATAGCGTTCCGAAACTCTACATTTGAAACTTCCTGATCTGGGACTGGAGGAGCTGCGTTAGTATTCCTTACGTTAGCTCTATGAGGAGGCATGATCTGAAACGCATAACGATGGATTAGAAAGAGATCATACCAACGCATGATAAGAATATCAAGAAAGTGAGGTTTTTCCTAAAATACTTTGTAGCCTCCCTCTCATTAGATGTGGTGCACTTCACACCCATGAAAAGGACTCTACTTAGTGTGGCTTTTCAGACATCCTAGGATACTTAAACCTAATGCTCGGATATCAAGTTTGTCACACCCCGAGGCTACCCCCTGATGCCGACACGGGACCTAAGATCACGAGTGACCCCAAGCTAACCATGCTGGCATAACATAAGCATGCTAAATAAACTGAATTAGGAAAGTACTCTGCGGAAGCTAAAACATGGTGTAAACTGAAATGATGGGGAATACCCATAAACTATCTGAATATAGAAAATCTGAGAGTTTAACAACAACTGAAAAGTCAAACTCAAATGCTAAAGTTGAATCTAACTATGCCTCAAATAAGCCTCTAACTGACTAGAAGTGCTGGGACATGCCCCGGCTAAATCAAGCAAAACTGACACTAAAGACTAAAATAGAAAGGAAACATGTTTGTTGTCCTCGGAGAATGAGGACTCACCACTGATATTGTTGAGCTGAAGATCAGTAACTAATCTATGCGTGATCTGGAAGCTGAGAACCTGAACCTATATCATGAGAAGATGTAGCAGAGTATGCATCAGTACTTGAAATGTACTGAGCATGCAAGATAGAGTAAAGCTGAATAATAACATAACTGAACAAAGCATATAACTGAGCAATGATATTATATAAGCATGGTACTATACTGAGGGTACTGAACATGAACTAAATGAATGCAATAACCAAGTTTATAACATGTTGAGACTGAAATCTGACTGTAACTGATAACATGGTCAATGCAATAGAATCTGACTATGAGGAAGCTACTAATAACCGACATAAAACCACATGAGCTAAATATGGAGTCCGATGTATACGCCCCATCGAGAGGACCCAATACACCCTGCCAGAGGTATAGAGGCATGACTGGCGTGATCACTAAAATGATGCCCACAGAGGGGACTTACATCCTACGGGGCACGTAGTTCTGGGACTATTCGGGTATGCTGAACCCTAGTCCAACTCGGTATTAAGTCTACTCCCAACTGATTATGT
>JAJONR010005631.1:0-60879 GCA_029582245.1 Solanum etuberosum | reverse complement strand
GAACTTCTTGATTCTATTCAAGAAAAAATCATAGAGTATTCTAATACTCCTAAGAAAAGCATTATTGACGATAATTCAGTAAAAATCATCGCCAGGAATATCATAACCCAGGATGGTGATAAAAGTGCTTTGATTAATCAATATTTAGAAGAGGTCAGACTAAGTCTACTCAAATCAATAGACGCACAAGATAAAACTGATATTTCAATGAAGAGTGGATCTAGCGTCAATGACATTGAGGATTCGCAACTCGAAGAATCAGAAAAGATGATATCCGAAGAAGAACTTCAAAGGATGGAAGATTTCCTCCGGAAACAAAAGGATAAGATGTAAATTGTATGAAACATCTGATTGTAATAATTTCACACACAGTAATACTGTACACAATATACTGTGCATAGGTCCCACATAAGGGACCCATTTTACTGTACAAAGATGCTTTATGTTTTTTTCTTTTCGCTATAAATAGATAGGTTTTAGAAGAAGAGAGGCATAGAAAGTTTAGCTTCTTCTCTCTTAAATAAATTCTCTCTTCCCTTGTAAAGTTTAAAGAAAAGAAAATAAACGAGAAATCGTTTGCAACCTCTCCGTCCAAGATACTATTTTTTAAACTTCATTATTTACTTTATATTTCTCTTTCTCTCTCTCCCTGGCTAAGACTATGTCCAGCTAAGAATTTCATATTTATGTTAACTGACTAAGATATATTACATGAACTTCATGGCTTCATTCTAGACTTTACTTAAGTATAAAGGATCATGATATAGCTTTTCTAGCTTGGTTCCGAGATGGTGGTACAGTCGGTATGATACTACTTCTGTTAAACTCACCTAGCAAGCTGTGTTTTGGCCGCTAAAGCCCATTGAAGTTAAGGGCGCTAAAGGCCGTAAAACAGTTAGAACCGCTAGATTTGAGTTCGACTAGAAGTATGTATTACTATCATGACAGGCCCTTTGCTCGGGTAAAATTTTACCATACAGCTATAAAACTATAACATGATCTTGCATATTTTTGTTCTTATTCTTGAATAAGGATATTAAATGACCACAAGTCTGGACGGCTTGGCGGACTACCGCCATACCCCTGGAGTCTGCGGTTAATACAAGAAAAAGATATTTGTATAAAAACTATGTTAAAGAGGTGAGAGAAGACTACAATTAATAAAGAGTATAATTATGATTGGAAAGTCAAAAAGTAAAAAATAATTATCAATTCCATAAATTTAGCACATAACCCCCAAAAATAGAAAATAAATCGGATACTAAAATATACCAAAAAAATTCAAAAATTCAATATATGGGTTAAAAAATAATATAAAACAGTATAATTATGGTTGGAAAGCCAAAAATAAACAATAATTATCCATAACATAAATTTAGCACATAATCCCCAAAAATAGGAAATTAATCGTATACTAAAATATAAAAAAAAAATGGAAATTCAAGATATGAAAAAAATAATATAAAAAAGTAAAATTATGATTGAAAAATCAAAAAGTAAACAATAATTATCAATCCCATAAATTTAGCACATAACCCCCCAAAAAGGAAATAACTCGAATATTATTTTTTTTTAAATTGAAAATTAGATATTCTGTCATGTTTGTAATTAAAAACTTAGTTTTATAAATAAAAAAAAGTATATACATATATTGTTAATTAAGGTCTTAAATAGTATATTCTTGTAATTTTTCCTAAATTATTGATTAAGGTCTTAAATAGTATATTCTTGTAATTTTTCCTAAATTATTGATGATATAAGATGTGTTTTTTGTATAATATTCTGTAACTTAATTGTGGTTAATTGAGGTGTGTTTTCATCTTATTTATTACTATTTAATTATGATAAAGCACATTGATAATATTGAGTGAGAAAAAATTTTCATCACGTAATTATCACCTCAGTGTGTGCCCTATCATTGTCTATAATTAACTTTTGGGAAAACTAAGCAAATGGCCTATAAATACGTAATTAATTATCGATATATATATCCCCTTATTGTGATGGCTCCCTAAATAATTATAATAGATGTTCTAAGTGATAATTTCGTTTAACATATATATATATATATATATATATTCTTGTGGTATCATTAAGGTTTTTTGTTCATACCTTACTAATTAGTCAATGATACTATAAGAGTATATCTAACAAAAAAATATTTAAAATATTTAAAAAATTAAGATTAAAAAAAACAAAAAACGAACTAACAAAGAGAAAAAAAAATTAGTTAACCAAAGAAAAAAAAAAGAAAAGGAAAAGAAAATATTCTTAATTGTTAGGAAGAAAGAAATCAAAATAATTAAGTCTTCACTTTCATATCAATCTTATATCTGAGAGGTTTCCAAGGATGAATCATGTAATCAGTGTAGCCTTCTCTTTAAAAAATAACCAATAACGGTGAACTCCTCATAAATGAGTTAAATATTCATATCGGTAGATCCCTACTCGAGGGATATCGGTAACGGTATGCTAGTTCTACCTTCCCACTAGCAAAGGCTTTATCGGTAATCTGTAACTACAAGGTGCACCAGGTCTAACGACCCCGTCGTTAGCTACGAGATTCATCAAGGTCTACTCCTATTTATACTTTTCTTTGTAATAAGTAGAAACATTTCAAAACGGTATAAGACATTCAAGTTCTTATCAAATCATAGTATATAAAACTTTAATCAAAATATATGTCAAAATACGATTTCTCGAGTAAATGTTAAACTCTTTTGATAACGGTAATCATATCTCAAGTATCAATAAATATATCTTATAAAAATGAGTTCATCTCAAATAACTATTTCGGTATCATATCAAGTAAATTCAAAACATTCGGTAACACATTTACTTTATAAATCATGTGAAAATCATGAAAGTTATAAAACATCAATTGTGGTAAGATTACTACTCATGCCGAAATACCAAACATCAATTGCCGTAAGACAACCCTTCCTTTTTCACGTTTCAGACGGATATGCCCTTAATTAATTATAAGGTATTACAGGAAGGCTCCATACAAGAGAAATGTTTTCTTCTTCCAATTCCACCAAGATGGATAAATTAAATATACTTTTTAATTCAGCTGCTGTACAAAATTATTGCTTTTTTTTTTTATGCTTTTTGCTGGGAGCAGCAACATCATCTTTTTTTTATTTTTTATCTTTATGTTGTTATGCGGGAAATTAAAGTGGAGTGGTTGTTAATCTTAGAATGGCAAGTATTAATTAAGGGGAAGTTCCTCTATACTCAAGTAATTCTCATTCTCCTCATCCATCTCCCACGGTCCCACCGTCCATTCCAGTTCCACCTACCTCCCTAAATAATTTACTAGTATATACTTTTTAATGCTGGGTTGGCCATTTTGGCTTTTCTTTTACTTGAGGATTAAACTTGTCAGACAAAAGTATTCGGTTATTGGGAGGAGCTGGCTACCCTTTACAATCATGCATGATATATATCACAAGTTCATTTTCAGCTACTCACACTTGGTTCCCAGCCTCTCCCTTCATTCAATATTCTCCGGCCTTGTGCATCATCATGAATTTAAAGTGGTTTGTGTTTGTATTCCTCTGCTTTATTGGACAATCTTCAGAAGAAACTGATGAGGTGAAAATCGGAGCCATCTTTTCGTTTGGCACCACAAACGGCAAAGTTGCCAAAATCGCCATGGAAGCTGCTGTTCAAGACGTCAATTCTGATCCCTCACTTCTCCGTGGAAGAAAACTTGCTCTCACCCTGCATGATTCAAACTACAGCGGATTCCTAGGGATCATTGGAGGTATCTTTTCATAATATTCTAATTCTTCTTTTATTATACTATACTATATATATCATCCTCCTTATTAATCAATCACACTCTTCTTTATTTATTTATCAGCATTACAATTCATGGAGACCGATACTGTAGCTGTAATTGGCCCTCAAAGTTCTGTGATTGCCCATGTACTCTCTCACCTTGTCAACCAACTCCATGTCCCCCTCCTATCTTTCACAGCATTGGACCCAACACTATCACCTCTACAGTACCCCTACTTCATTCAGACAGCTCCCAACGATCTTTTTCTAATGACTGCTGTAGCAGATATGATAAGTTATTTTCAGTACAGAGAGGTCGTTGCTATTTTCTCAGACGATGATCAAGGTAAAAATAGTATTACAGCTCTAGGTGATAAACTTGCTGAGAGGCGCTGTAAGATATCATACAAGGCAATACTTCCCCCTGAACCTATATCTAATCGTGACCTGATCGTGGACCAGTTGGTTAAGGTCACATCAATGGAATCTCGAGTTATTGTTCTACATACATTATCCATAACAGGTCTCAAGGTCTTTGAGATTGCCCACGACCTTGGCATGATGACTAGTGAATATGTTTGGATAGCTACTTCTTGGCTTTCCAGTACCCTCGATTCAACTTCAGTTTCACCAAAGGTGGCTACCTCTATACAAGGTGCTCTCACCCTTCGCTCCCACACCCCTGATTCCTCAAAGAAGAGGGCTTTTTATTCAAGGTGGAACAAGTTGAGCAATGGCTCCATAGCTTTGAATGTTTATGGTCTATATGCCTACGATACTGTTTGGATGATTGCCCATGCAGTCAAAGAGTTTTTCGATCATGGAGGCAAAATCACCTACTCAAATGATTCCAATTTGAACAGTTTTGCTGGAAAGACAATGAATCTTGCTGCTCTCAGCATATTTGATGGTGGTAACCAACTGCTTAGTAACATATTAAAGACCAATATGACTGGGGTAAGTGGTCCCATTGCATTTAACCCAGATAGATCCATGCCCCGTCCCTCATTTGATGTTCTCAATGTAGCTGGCAAAGGATTGATGAGGCAAATAGGATACTGGTGTAACTACTCTGGGCTATCCGTTGTGCCTCCGGAATCTCTTTATGCCAAACCAGCAAACAGGTCAAGTTCCACTCAACGATTGGATCAGGTTATATGGCCAGGGCAAACTACAAAAAGACCACGTGGATGGATATTTCCCGACAATGGTAGGCCATTAAGGATTGGAGTCCCAAGGAGAGTGAGCTACAAAGCTTTTGTTTCAGAAGAAGAAGGAAGTGGAATGGTCCATGGATACAGCATAGATGTCTTCCTTGCAGCCTTAAAGTGTCTTCCATACCCTGTGCCACATAAATTCATCATGTTTGGCGACGGACACAAAAATCCAAGCTACAGTCAGTTAGTAAACATGATCACAGTAGATGTGAGTTCCAATGCAAGTATATTCACGCTATGCATTTTTAACAATCAATGTAACATTGTTTTTCTTATTCCATGATAGGTATTTGATGCTGCAGTGGGTGACATTACAATTGTAACGAACCGCACAAAGATTTTGGATTTTAGTCAACCATACGCAGATTCAGGGTTAGTGGTGGTGGTACATGTGAAGAAGATAAGATCGATTGCTTGGGCTTTCCTGCGGCCATTTACTCCCCTTACGTGGGGAGTTATAGCTGCTTTTTGCCTTGTTGTGGGAACCGTAGTGTGGATACTAGAGCACAAATTTAATGATGAATTTCGTGTCCCGCCCAAGAAGCAGATGGTCACAATTTTATGGTGAGTTGATGCCTTCCTGTTAGGTACTTATTGGGAAGTTAGTACTACTGTTTTAAGTACTAGGATCCTATCCAAAAAGCTACGGAGATCAGTGTTTTGATTTGATTTCTTGCGTTTCCTTTATGTTCCAACCTCATAATATGCATATTTCTCTTTGGGATTTTGAACTCATCTCCTTGTATGTCATATTTCGTTTGCAGGTTTAGTTTCTCAACTATTTTTGGAGCCCCAAGTGAGTATCTAGTTTCTCTTTTTCCAAAAGTCAAGCTAATTTGTAGTGTTAACTTTTGGCATAATGGATCAGTCGTAAAAAACTTTCAGGAGAAAACACAGTGAGCACATTGGGTCGAATTGTACTGCTTATATGGCTATTCGTAATCTTGATAATTACGTCAAGCTATACTGCAAGCTTGACATCGTTTCTAACGGTTCAACAGCTCTCCTCATCTATACAAGGAATTGAATCATTGGTAACAAGCAATGATGCAATTGGGTACCAGGTAGGCTCTTTTGCTGAGAACTACTTATTTGAAGAAGTTAACATTGCAAAGTCTAGGCTTGTTCCTCTTGGATCACCAGAAGAATATGCTGATGCCCTTGAACAAGGAAGAGTTGCTGCTGTGGTTGATGAACGTCCATATGTGGATCTGTTTTTATCAACTTACTGCGGGTTCCAAAAAGTTGGCCCAGAGTTCACCAAAAGTGGATGGGGATTTGTAAGAATTTCCTTACTCATATATTTTACTAAAACACTTTTTATTTAGTTAAGTAATATTACATGGACATGAGTGAAAAAATGAATGAAATGATTTATCCAAAAAGCTAGTCATGTAACATAAGCTGACACCTTGACCCAATTAATTTATAGGCATTTCCGAGAGACTCCCCCTTAGCCATTGACATGTCAACGGCAATCTTGCAATTGTCTGAGAATGGAGAGCTAGAGAAGATCCGCAAGAAGTGGTTAAACAGAAAAGTCTGTGGGGGGCAGAGCTCTGCAGCAGATTCAGAGCAGCTTCCATTAAAGAGCTTTTGGGGTTTATTCCTCATTTCTGGAGTTGCCTGCTGTTTTGCTCTGCTTGTATATTTCTGCTTGATGTTGCACCAGTTCAAACAACATTTTCCTGAATTAACACATCGTTCTACTAGTAGAACTAGAATATCACATTCGGTAAGGCTTAAAAAGTTCTTGTCTTATGCGGATGAGAAGGCAGAGATATCTGCAAATAGGTTGAAAAGAAAGAGGATGGAAATGGAAAACCCTTAATTCCATTAGCTAATGCCAGTGATCATTAAAGCTTGAAATGAAAAGAGAGACTGGAATTACCTTTCTCATTTCGAATTTTGTACATTCAAATTATTATTTTTATCATGTAACAACAGATAGTGTAGAGAACATCTAGTGTTTGAAGAATTATCCAATAAGTTTGTAGCTTAATACAATTAAGATGTTAAGTTTTGGGCTATTGATGTACAACTCCAGAAGAGTACGGATGAATGATGTTACCTAGAGAGAGAATGCAATATCGTGTATGGACCAAATTGTTACACCCTTAGGGTTGCCAAAGGGTTAGTTAGTAGAGCTCGTTTTCGTCTACTCTCAATATGACCCTTAACATTGAATGTTTTCCAAATGTGTAAAGGGAACTGAGGGAAAAAGCTATATTTAACAGAGGACCATACCTGGCACTTTAGCAAGTTCATTAGCCATACTTTTCGGAGTTATGACTGGACTTGTTCACTGGGATGATAGGGACCTTCCTCCAAAGACACCAATCAACATTTCAGGTCTAGTTACCTTGAGTTGGTGCACAAATTTTAACAGATGGTAAAAAAAATCTTCTTGTTTAAAATGTTTGTTATCCATAAATAATTGGTTTGATCAAAGATTAATGGTGATAAATATATCATGATTACATTAGATAAACCAGTATATATAAAGAGAGAAAAAAGATTGAAGGTATAAGAAATGAGTAAATAAAGTAGAAGGAGATTGAGTACCTTCCAAATGTTAGCACCTTATCTTGTGGGAGAGAAACAAAATAGAAAATTTGATAAAAGAAAGAGAAATTTAAGAGAGTTGAATTTTTACCTTTGATGTTGGCTGTCTGGCTTTCACTCTAACACTGTTAGTTGTTGCAATGGCCGTATTATGTCAGTCTCCCCTGAATTTGAAGCTCATCACCTCTTCCTCCTCCTCCTCACGGAATCGCAATGCCAATCCCTCCTTCAGATTAAATCTCTCCGCTCACTCCCGCAGTGAGCACCCACCCGTTTTCACCTCTGTCAAGTCCTTTGCTCCAGCCACTGTCGCCAATCTCGGCCCTGGTTTCGACTTCCTTGGCTGCGCTGTCGACGGCATTGGCGACTTCGTCACTCTCCGCCTTGACCCCAACGTCCACCCTGGCGAGGTCTCTATTTCTGATATATCCGGCGCCGGAAAGAAGCTCAGAAGAAACCCTCGCTGGAATTGCGCTGGCATCGCCGCCATCTCTGTCATGAAGATGCTCAACATTCGATCGGTGGGCCTTAGTCTCTCCCTTCACAAGGGCTTGCCCTTGGGCAGTGGTCTCGGGTCCAGCGCCGCTAGTGCAGCTGCTGCTGCCGTGGCTGTCAACGAGCTTTTTGGCCGCCCACTGACCCTGACTGACCTCGTGCTTGCTGGGTTAGAATCGGAATCCAAGGTCTCCGGTTACCATGCAGACAATGTGGCACCTGCTATTATGGGGGGTTTCGTATTGATCCGGAGTTACCATCCTCTTGATTTAATTCAGTTGAACTTCCCTCATGAAAAGGACCTCTTCTTTGTGCTGGCGACTCCGGAATTTGAGGCCCCAACAAAGAAAATGAGGGAGGCACTGCCGCAAGAGATAACCATGTCCCATCACATTTGGAACTGTAGTCAGGCAGGTGCATTGGTGGCGTCCGTGCTGCTGGGAGACGTGTCTGGTTTTGGTAAGGCACTGTCCTCCGATAAAATAGTGGAGCCAAGGAGAACACCACTAATTCCAGGAATGGAGGGAGTGAAGAAGGCAGCAATGGAAGCAGGGGCTTTTGGCTGCACCATTAGCGGAGCTGGTCCCACAGCAGTAGCGGTGACTGACAATGAGGAGACAGGGAGAGAGATTGGGCAAAGAATGGTAGAGGCTTTTCTGAAACAAGGCAAGCTGAAGGCCTTGGCAATGGTGAAGAAGCTCGACCGTGTTGGTGCCAGGCTTGTCAGTAGCCAACCCATATGATTTCTGCACTAATTGTCATGCTGCTTGTTGGTGAACACGATACTGATCACTTTTTGTCCATTTGGTGGGCAGGCTCGCTGCTTCAACTGTCAAATAATGGAACAACTTCATATTTTGCCGCCTCCTACTGTTAGAAATTATTGTTCGGCAAATTGTGACATTAGCAGGAAAAAGGGGCATTGCGTGATGCCTCAAGTGCTGTGTGCGCTTCAGTTTGGTTGTCATGCAAGAAGAGTGAATGCTATCAACTCGTAGAATCTGCGTTATCTTAGTAACATTATATACTAGCATTCATTTTGCTTTAAGCCATCCTTCCTATCCATGCAACATCTGCTAAGTTTGAAGAATCTTATTGAACTTCCATTTGCCTCAACTCTGATTTTGCTCATATTTGATCTGTCTATGAGCTACACTGCACTAGATAGAACAGCTGCAAACCTTCTTTACTTCCGCACTAGTATACCTTCTTTTTTTTCTTTCCTCAACATACCTCACAAAAGAGGTGACGAACGCATTTGGACATGAATTGGTTACTACTTTTTTTTAATAAAAAAATAGTTTTAAGACAAGTTGAAAAAGAGTACGAACATGATAACATAGTTGAATTTTACTGGTTAAACTTGAAAAACTCAGTAAGAAATTGTTCTTCAAACTTTAAATCTCATAGTTCCAAGTTTGACGTTGAAATAATGAGCAATTTGATAAACAAACACTTATTTGAAATAATCTCCCGATATGTGGCGCAAGGAACTGAGGACATCCAATACAAAACTGTCAGGCCAACCGATCAAGGAGATAACAGTGATTAATGGACCTTTGCGATTCATAAGTTTTCTCGTTTAATCACCATAAGTTATACTTAAAACAGATCAAAGCGAACACCTTTGCAGCATTTCAGCAGAGCTTTACACAAGCATGAACACTAATCAACTGACCAATACTCAAACCAAACATGGATAACTGGACATAGAAATGTGGAAACTACAGTTGCAATCCACAGGATACGGGTCTTATAACTCATTTAAAAAATCTTTTACTGTTCTACACAACTCACAAAACTGAATAGCAAACACCACTTTATCAGAGAATGGAACCTTAAAACAAAAGCAAATTCAAGGCACTAGGAAGGCAACATGTTGTCAAACGGTCAACATTAGTTGTTAGCAGCAGCAACAGCCTGCTTTGCACCAAGAGCAAAGAACTCCGAAATCACTTCAAGAGGCATCCCCTTGGTTTCAGGCACTTTCAAGAAAACAAATATCCATGATATAACGCAGACGATAGCATATATGCCAAATACACCAGCAAGACCAATAGAAGACAGCATGACAGGTAGTGTGTAGGTAACAATAATATCCCCAATCCAGAACACTAGGGCACATATGGCAATGCATATACCTCGGATCCGAGTTGGAAATATCTCTGAACAGAGTATGTTGGGAATGGGCCCGAACCCCATAACAAATGAGCAGATGTACAAAACAACACAAACTGTAGATATAACAGCCTTTGCAACAGTCCCCATAGTCACTAAACTTCCGATGACTAAAACAATGAGGGCTATTATTAAGATTGGAATTGTGCCTAGCAGCAGACTCCTGCAATACAACAATACACAGAAAGGCAAGGGTAGTAATCAGATTTGCAGGACTGGAACATAAGGACAATAGAGCATCCACTCACTTCTTATTCAGCCTTAAGCACAAGTAACCATTCAATGCTAAAATCAACTATACATACAAGGGCAAAAAAGGATGCTAAGGTCTATTCAGTGACAAGCACTGTGGAGGAGAAGTCTATACATTTGCCAAAGCAAACGTACAAACAAAGATGTATGAGAGACCTCGTCTTAAAATGAGTGGGAACGGTTCCCAGAGGCAATGGAACTTGCTTGTACTCTCACTTGAAGCAGGTAAGACAGCAAAATTGAAGGGATTTGAATCCTTTCTCCCCTCTGAGAGGACTATAATTTAGTGCATGGGAAGGTTCTTTTTCCTTATATGCTCAGACCCTGGTTTGAATGGGAAGCCTCCCACTAAATCCTGCTACCATTATACTTTTCCAGTGCTAACAATGGCAAAGCACACCCAGCCTTCCATCTATTAAAGCAGAATTTTTGCTATATCTCCATCACTCCATCTCGATCTAGAAAACAGTCTAATGCAGTGGAGATTCATTGAATCCAAATTCCAGGCATGTTTATTGATGCAGGGCTTAGACCTTTAAAGAGAGAACGGGGTGAAGAGAAACACCTCACAATTGGAGATGAGAAATCAAACCGAAATACTATGAGCCATTCGGACAAGGCACTAAAGAGTTTAGAGGAGGAGAAGTGAGTGAATTGGGAGGTTAGTTAAAGCAGCATCGTATGAAAAACATCATATTCACTTTTTCCATAGTAGTTACTCAAAAGGAAGTTACCTCCTGCCAGAGATATCCATAAGCCTCATGGCAACGGCTATTGAAGGGAGCATTAAGAAATTTGTGATTGCACCTATCAGCAGAGATGCAGAAGCAGAACTGATGCCAAAGTTTGACAAAAGAACTCCTACACCTGCTTGCTCAAGTATTTGCGGAGTGTAGTACATAATTCCATTAATTCCTGAGAACTGCATGGATAACAGCTCCACGTAAGAATGCTTCAAAGAAAAGCAGACACTATTTTGATATAGCATAGATCACCATATTTTGTCCTATTAACCAAGCTGACAGTAGCATTCTTGTTCAAGGATGCCAAATCAAGATGTGAAAAAGAAAAATCAGGAAGATATTAGAAGAAGGAATATCTTTAAATTAGTGTCTTTTCAGTATTTATTTGGAGGTTAAATTATGGCATAAAAGAAATATTTAAATCCGAGGCCATAAAGGACAGTGGTCTAGCAGTACGAGCAGCGTTTGTAAATATTTCATATACCGGCAACCAGCATGAAATATAGGGATACTCCCTATTTTCAGCAAATGAATATGCCATGTCTACTTGAAATTTCTACGTCACTTTTTACACAAAAATAGTGTTATTTCAGTATTTAATTGGAGGTTAAATTAAGTTATAATCTTGACCACCTGGTATAAAAGAAATATTTAAATCTGAGGCATAAAGGACAATGGTCTAGCACTACGAGCAGCACATGTAAGTATTTCATATATCAACAACCAGCATGAAGCATAGGGATACTCCCTCTCTTCAGCAAATGAATATATCATGCCTGCCTGAAATTTCTACGTCAATTCTTCTACAAATATCAAAAAAGGAAAAGATAAATAGGCATGTCTTATTCAATTAATTGAATAAGTAAATTAATGTAACCGACGAATCACTGCTATTATATTTCGTTCATGCTACCTTACGAAAACTGACACCATTGAACATCACTTTGCATTGACTGAATTCTAACCAATATCTATCTTTGTGAACGCTGACCATACATTGCCCTATTAGTTATCCAGTTTTTTTTTTTTTTTTGGTTCCCACGATCTATAAGAAATGCTCAAGATATATCATGACTGATCACAACTTATCCATGTCATCCCTTGAATAAGATTCAATTCAAGATGGAGAGTCTAACCTCTTATGATTCTGCAGAGAAATTTTCCCAAATTCCTAATCTATCAACAGAAATTTAGGTCGAAGATGGGAAGACAGATCCAAATAACAAGGTCAGGAAAGAATTTATGTACTACACTTCTTGAAGAAATAAATAAGCTTCCCAGTTGACTCTTAGTTGCATAAGATCTCTGGCATCACTTAAGACAGCAATTGCACCAAATGGACACTCAAAAGCTTCTAAAAAAACATAGCAAGAAAGCTACAGATTTCAAATCCATATTTAAGGAGGGAACGTAACCAACCTGCAAAAGAGAAAGACTGTCACGGAAATGTAAGGAAGAAAGACAACAGTTACGTTATTTTCTAGTAATATTAGCGATTACCTGCTGAAGTATTTGAATCCCCACACCAACAATCAATGCATGCTTGACTCCTGGTTCAAACAAATCTCTCCAACTAGGCCCTTTTCCAGATGCTTCAGATGGATGAATCATAGCTGGTCCAATAGGATGTTGATCCATCAAATCTTTTGAATATAAAGCAGGTTGACTCACCAAAGCAGCAGCACGGACAAATTCACCACCAGCAGGCATATCACCTCCAGCAAGAGAAACTAAAGAACCCCTTCGAATTCCCTGAGCTCCACTCTCATGCAAATAGATTCTTTTAAAACCTCCCTCCTTCTTTTCATTATCACTTTCTCTCTCTGTCCATTTCCATGCAAGCTGCCATCCACCACCAATGCCAGCACTGCCAACTGGTTCACCATCATTACCCTGCATCATGCTAAAAATACTTTCATGGGATGGAGGCGGAACCATGTCCTTTTCCAAGCTTGTTGTATGACGTGATATAAGTGGGCTCTGCAAATTGTCATCAGATTCTTCAGCTGCAGCCTCAGATGCATAATCGTCGCCCTCAATGGCAAGGTTTTCTTCATCCCAGTCTTCATTTTTTGTTTGATTTCCAGCAACACTAAACATGCTGCCCAGATGTGGAAAGAGCATGCTTCCCTTGCTTCCTGCATCCGGAAGCTTCTCATAAACACTGCCAAACAGAGCAACAACAGGGTCCATGAGGGGCATATGTGCAAATGTGCTTCCTAGGCGAGATGCAATACCAAGTACACTTTGCCCAGTGACAGGCCGAGCAACCAAAGAGTGTCCCTGTTCAGGCCTAAATAACCTAATTTGATCTTTTTGAGCACTTGGTTCCTGGTCCTCCACAAGTTCATCTGCTGGGCCAACAATGTACTCCTCCACTGATGTTTCGCCACCAACTCCAAGACCCTCAACTAGCAAAGCCATTTCCCCTGTAAATAGAAGTTGCGCCATTATTGATACATGGCAGATGGTAACCTTGCCATTTTCTTAGGAAACCGATGATCACTGATAAACTAACCGACCAGCACTAAAGCCAAATGCAGAAACATGAAAAGTTTACATATACTTTAAGTGCAAAAGCCAAAATGTCCTATGCATCTTACATGGAAAATTCCATGACTTTTTCCACCTTTACAGAACCAAATAAGTACAATCACCAAATTTACTGTTCCGATTATATGCGTAGGTGAATACTGATCTAAATGACGTAGAATAGTTCACGCGCTTGCCCCATGTAAAAGATAAGCAAGCCTGCTAAAGGCATAACTAAGAAAATAGAAGTATACCCTATCTAATAACTTAAGTTTTTAGATGAGGTGGTCATGCAATTCAACAATTATTACTATTAATAAAATCAATTTAGGAAGTACGGAAAGACCTTGACAACATCTTTGTCCGAGAAAATCAGAACTCCCCAATTTTGAGTGCCTTATCAATCTATACTGTATAATGTATCAAAATTCAACATTATCAATCTTGCTATTCATAAGTTTAAAATTCTGCATCTTTTAATTTGTCAAGAAAGAACTATTCAAGAAGTAGGAGAACATTCGGGGAGCACACCTATAAAAAGATGCAGTATCTCATACTCCTCTTGTGCCAACTCATGTAACACTTTTAACTGGGATTTAAAAACCTGTTTACTACATTAGTAATAAATAAAATATTTAGTAGTTACAAAACTTATGTTAAATAAAATCATTGAGAGATATTTTAAATCAATACTTTAAACCTTTTTGCTGCAGCATCTTTTAAAAAACAACAATAAAAGAATATATCATGCTAAAGTACTCTTGAGAAAAGTTCAAAATCTGATGCTTCAAAGGTGTAAATCTTTCTCTAGATTTGATGATCAGGAAAAGTTCTAAATTTGAAGATTGATAAATCATCCACTTCTGAAATGACTTAAATACCGATTACGTTCATTATAGAGCTAATTCAAAAAAACAGAGGAAGAAACAGCAAAGTAGTATTATGAATTTTATAGAAATTAACAATCAAGTTAATTTTTTCATTGACTAAGAAAAAAAATTCAAAGATATTTATTCAATAGAAAAAAAAATTCAAAGATATTTATTCAATGACTAAGATCACCTCCTATTATTTGTGTCCTTAATTTGAAATTTCCGTTACAAACTAGCCATCCTATATTAACAAGAAAAATTTGTTATTCCGAAACATCCATGTGCACTTGTTTTTAGTTTTTATTTTCTTTTTGAGGCAGTATTGTTTACCTGATATATCCAATTCTGAACTCACTTTCTACACATTTTTGTATATGATGAACTAGCCGTATTACTCGATCTTCAATGGCTAGGTTTATAAGGGGAAAAAATCAAGATGCGAACTACTTGGGGGACAATTTGACTCTAGGAAATACGCCAAATTGCTTATGAAAAGCCATCTAAATGCTAGATCATACTCATATCTTTGGGGGGGGGGTGCATTAGTTCTAGGTTGCAATATCTTTTGCAAATTTTATGATACAAATAAAGTCACATACAAATTCCATGAGCTCACCAGAGACATCATCCTGTCCACGGAGCCTCTGCAAGACCCGTTTTGCATCTAGCATTCGCCCTTTACTCACAAGCCATCTGGGGGACTCCGGCAAGTAAAATATTGTCAATATAAAATACAAAATGGAGGGGATAGAAAGCACACCAAGCATCAGTCTCCAAGTGGGAGAGCTCATCAACGACATGCCAAAAACCATGCAATATGAAAAGAACATGCCAACACAGCCAGTGAACTGAGGTAGAGTGTTCAATAAACCCCTTATCTCTGGTGGTGCTGTTTCAGATATATATATAGGGACAAGAGTAACTGCCAAACCAACTCCAAACCCATTCAAAAGTCTTGCCAAAAGTAGAACATATATATTTGGAGACCAAAGCATTACAAGGCCACTAACAAAATAAAGAACCGAAGAAGTTATGAGCAAGGGTCGACGGCCAAGCCAGTCAGCTATTGCACCAGAGCAAGTTGTAATCAAGACAGCACCAACAAGTGACATGGCAACAATAAGTCCTTCCATGGTAGGTTGGGTTTCTAGATTAAATTCCTTTTTAATGTATAGAATGGACCCTGTATTTTGAAACAAAATAAGTAGAGAATTATAACCAATTCAAAGATATCATTAAGTAACATATAAGGGAAGAAAAAAAAAGAATGGATAACCTTGATGAAATTTGAAAAAAATTATGAGAGACACCGACTGCACAAGGTACCGGATGGCATAGAAAAACAACAACAATTTTAAGAGGAAATATGGACTAACATCATGATTACTAGCAGTGTTCAGTATTGAAGAGCTACGCCATATGGGAAAAGATTACCAGCTATAGTGGCATTGTCCCATCCTTGCAAAAAGCTGCCAATTGCAGCAACAACCGCTACAAGCACAGCTCCACTCATTTCCTTTAAATACCAAACAAAACAAAACAAAACAACACTGCTGGTTATTCTTATTGATGATTATAGATACCTTTCAATAGAAAGAGAAAAAGATTTCACCAACTTTGTTATAGTTAGAGCGATTCAGCAACTTTTTAAAACTGGAATATGTAGAATTAAAAAGAGGGGGCGTAAGCATCAATGGAAAACACAGACCAAGCATGAAGCTTTTTACCTTAAAAACGTTCAAGTGAGTCGAGAGGAGGAAAAGGGGATTCAAGAAAGATGAATCACTTGACAAGTTTGAGAGAAGAATTAGAAACCATAGGAAGCTGTCGATCGTCGGATTTAGAATCAAGCTGGCTGCACCTGAATTTCAGAAAACAAAACAGGGTTTTGGTTTTGGGAATTAGGAAAGGAATGAAAAAGTAAAGCAAGTGAAGTAGAAAAAATTATACTGTACTAATTTAATTCAGAGCCCTTTTGTAGTGCGACACCTGCCAACATGTAAGCGATTCGCTGTCATGATGATTTTGTAAGGGAAAATTAAAGTAGTTATTATTGAGTAAACAAATAGTAGTAGTAGTGAAAAAAACGAATAGATTAGGAGGGTTTAACCATGATTATTGATTGATGTCCCTTCTGCATCTAATCTGTCTTCGGTGAATCTCCAGCTACTTCTCCATCATCCTATATATACTAAAAAAGAAAAAGAAAAAGTAACTACTTTAACTAATACATCAGAATCCAACATATAAGTGATTACAACGCTCCGACCATCGGAACTGTGTTCGCCGGCGAGTGAAATGACGGCGGGCATATTTTTCTTGTTTTTTGGGAGGGAATTAAGCATATTGACCTTCTGGGTTTCAAAATCATACTACATTTATTATCCCTCGCCATCTACCATTTTCCCACCAAAAAACCATGTATGTATTTTTTTCCCGTGCAAATGTAATAGGCAACAAATATAAATTTTCTCTCTTTAAGGATAAAAACGGTTAGATAAAAGTAATGCTAAATAGAGTATATTAGTAGTGTTTGTATTAATTATATATGTATTATTTGATTTTATATATTAAAAAAAACATGTATTGTATAAAAATACTCTTCACATTTAGAGTAAAGTATCAAAAATACATCTAAATTATCTCTTTTTTTAAGTTAAAGTAATATTTTAATTTTTTTTTTTTTTTTAGAGATAGTGATACATTAATTTTTAACTTTTAACTAATATCAATAATTTATTTAATTTTTGCCTATATGAAATGTGATGCGATAATTTCAGGCATTAAGTAGGAAAGGACTAGCTTAATAAAAAGAAGGGAAAATGGTAGTGAAATTAGCTATCTATTTCCGATCAGCTAATTACTGTGTGAGGTCATTCCGCCCATTTAAAAGTGAATTGTCCTTGGATTTGATGGCCATAGTCTCCCATGTATACATCGTAGAGCGGCTGGTTGACATGAGAAACGTGGACATTTTTGGAGCAACAGAAATTTCTTGGCCTCCAAACTTCCAAGTTTTATTTGAGCACCACCACCCCTATATAGCGTGTTTCCGCTAATCAATTAGGTGCTGAAAATGGAAGGAGAAAGGCTGTTCTCGGAGTTCTCGGCTGGGTATTACGGTCTCTGTACCGCTGGAGGAATGCTCAGCGCTGGCATTACTCATCTCGCCATTACTCCTCTCGATGTCTTGAAGGTTAACATGCAGGTAATTACACTTCCAATTTATTTTTCTCATATAAATAACTGACATATTCAATTTACCGCAAATCTGCCCTCATTTGGATTTCAAAAACCCCAAAGTCCTCTTTTCCTGTCTCCTTTCTGCAACTACTTACCCCTTTAGCCTTGAATTATCTTCCTTAAGACATAATTAGTGCTTAACATTTGCTTCCCGTCTCGATGTCAATAGCTCATTTGGATCGTGTATTGTTAGTTTAAATACTATATTTGTTATGATGGTTACTTTAATTCTATCGTATTGTATTCTTAAATCCATCCTTACGTAATGACGAAAAGTCCCAGAACAATCATGTTGTTGTCTAATTTTGTGATAATGGTACGATACAACATGAAACCATATGTAACAACCATCCCAACAAAGTGTAAAGATACTTTGAACCTCTCACTTACAATAAATGGCTGTATGTGACTTTGTTGTTTGATTGAGATCACCAAAGTGCTATGACAGTGACATAAGATTTAGATGCACGTGCGACTGTTTTCTAGTAATTGTTTACTGAGGATCTTTCTTATCTATAGAGGTCGAATAATAATCGCAAACTACACATTTTCCAACACCACAATCTCCTTTAGTTTTATGGATTGTTTTCAATAGGTTCATCTTCTGACACTTAATAGATCAAAACATAAAAGAAAACTTACTCCAACTAATACTGGTAAAGAGAAAGGAGTAAAACTTATAAAGCTAGGATTAAAGAGAAATTGTTTTCATGGATTGTCTAATTATGTACTTTGCAAACCTTCACTAATAAATTGCTCCTATATGTTAAGAAACAAACTCCAACTCTAAGATTCTTTCTGATGGCGTTCTTCTGTTATGTCTAAACTCTAATGTTTAGTTGTTTATTTTGTTTTCTTTACCTGCTCTGGTAATTGGAAACTCCAGGAGCTGGATACGTGCCTGTATTTATTCTGTTCAAATGATCACATGTCTTGATTTCAAGCCATTGAACCTCGCGACTTCTTTACAACAGTCTTGCACTAGAACACACAACTTTCTTTCTGTAACATATCTGTAAACTCCATGTGTCACTGTGCCTCATGACAAACAAACTAAAATTAAAGGGTGGCAAAAGAGGAAGTTACTTGCCTAATCTAGTATGTTTTGATAATACCTTTATTTGCTTTAGGTGGACCCTCTCAAATACCGAGGCATTTCATCAGGGCTTATAACACTATGGAGAGAGCAAGGCCATTCTGCTCTCTGGAGAGGTTGGTCAGGGAAACTATTCGGATATGGAGTTCAAGGAGGATTTAAATTTGGTCTTTATGAATACTTTAAAAGGTCCTATTCTGAATTGTTAGTTGATCAACGTAGGAGTGTTATATTCTTCCTCACCGGTGCATCAGCTCAAGTATTTGCTGATGTGGCCCTCTGTCCCTTTGAAGCTGTCAAAGTTCAGGTCCAAACTCAGCCGCATTTTGCCAGGGGATTAACTGATGGATTTCGCAAATTGTATGTGAATGAAGGCCTTTCAGGGTAAAGTCCAAGAAGTATGCATTGTTTGTCTTATTGCTATCCACCTTGTACATTGATGCTGAAGTTTGTTTTTGCTTCATTGTAGCTTTTACAAGGGACTCTTTCCACTTTGGGGGCGTAATCTTCCATGTAAAATCTTTACTTAATTTAGTCTTTTCTATTATCCCTCCCACCACCCCTCATTTTCCTTCATGTTGTCATTCAGAAGTGTTGTGGGGCTTTCCTGGTAAAGTTTACTCATATCAGTGTCCTTGGGTGGGATAGAGTGGAGTAATAAGTGTGTATTTTGTGTATCCTGTAGATTTCTTGCCCTTCAATTTATCTGTTATTTACCATTGAAAAGTGGCATTTTGCATCGTGTGGCTGCTGCATTGGATCTTCTTGTTGCTTCAGTTCTTCATTTACTGTCTGGCTTTCTTTATCATCGGCTACTATACAAGTTTGCACTTGGTACAAAATTTAGTGGCCTTAATCACAATTTCTAGAATGTGATTATTAATCAAATTTGGCTTTGAAGTCTTGCTGCATATAGATGCCCTATACAATATGATAATCACATTACCAGCTGTGGTTTGCCAATGTCTGGGTTTCTGCTTTTAGAGATTGTAATTATTACTTTCTATGTGCTTCCTCTTCTGTTGGCAGTCTCCATGATCATGTTTTCGACATTTGAGCACTCAGTAGATCTGATGTACCGGAAGGTCATACAGAGAAGGAAGGAAGATTGCTCAAGAGCCGAGCAACTCGGTGTGACATGCTTATCAGGCTATGCTGCTGGATCTGTTGGCACTGTAATATCTAATCCCGCTGATAATATTGTCTCGTTTCTTTACAACAGAAAGGCTGAGACAGTTAGACAGGTAAAACTTCTGTCAAATAGTACGTATGATATTCAAGTGTATTTGAAAAAATCTAATTAGTTGGAAAAAAAATGACATGACGTTTACAGGCTATAAAAGAGATTGGACTTGTTAATTTGTTTACGAGAAGTCTTCCTGTTCGAATCACACTTGTGGGCCCTGTTGTGACTCTGCAATGGTTTCTCTATGACACAATTAAAGTGTTAACTGGACTGTAAGTGTACTACTATTCTCTTTCTGTAGTTCTCGTATAGTTATTTCCAAATGCTCGATTATTTTTGTGCCTTCACTTGTGAGCTTATTTGTCCATTGAACTTAGCTATTTGAATACTATTGGTGTAATATACCACAAATATAATAAATTACAGTTGAAAATAAAATGACAAAATTGAATAAACAAATCTTTAGGCTGAGGAGCGGATATCTCACTCTCTTTAAGGAGATTCATGCCCACTGTGATATAATCTACACCGATCCAGCAATATGTCTCTTGACTTGTCTCCTCCGGGATACAACAGCCCAACAATGTCATATAACTCAAGCAACTCCGGATTGGTTGAAGAGTTCAAAGCTCCACAAAAAAACACCTTCCTTTCAACATATAAATACTCTCTTTTATATATAGTGAATATAATTGAAGACTTAAAATATTTTTTTTGTCTCAACTCTCTCTTTCACTACTACCCACTACAATATTTTTCACACTTAACATTTTTCTTACTACACTTTACAAAGGAAGAAACATCACTATTTATACGTGAAGAAGTCTTCCATATAATTAATGTGTAGAATGAGGGATAGTAATGTGGATAGATGAATGTGATAAATGTTACATAAGTTACAAAAAACTAATGATCATATGAGTTGCAAGAAACTAATAACCATAAGAGTTACAAGAATTAATGGTCATATAAGTTACAAGAACCAATAGTTATTTTCTACCACAATTTATACCCACTAACAGATGCACTTAATATTTTATTTTAATAATAAAATGCATATGCACCAACAAATACTACTGGCAGAATTGGGGAAGGATGTGTTTCCTTTATTATTGTCATTATTGCTCTTACAACCGGCTTTGTGCTTTTGGACTTGAAAAAGTCATAAAGAAACTATGATAAGATTGGTAATAGCTCCAAATGTTAATGGTGAATATGCTCATCAAGATGCTTACAATTTTGCAAAATCTGAAATCAACTGACTCGCTTAACTTTAGGTATAAGAGTTTCTTGATGTGACAATTGATAGCCTTGTGCAGATAAATTTCATGAATAAATAAAGGAAAGTAGGGACTCCAGTGTAAAATTGTTGAGGTTCTATGTAGAATTGAAGTAGAGGATGCTTGCTGCTTATTAAAGATGTTTGATTCTGTGTTCTGCTAAAAAAATGTATTGCGTGTAAACTGCAGGCCAACAAGTGGGGGGCTTACTCGACATGAGAAGGATCCTAACTTACTCGGACAATAAATAACAGCTCCCTCAGAAACAGTCATGTGAAGTGTGGTGACCTCAATCACCTTCCTTGGCGTGTTCAGTAGTTTCCTTGTCAGCAGTTATCTGATTTCCATCTGGTTGCGTCTTGTAAATATGACTTAGAAGAGAAAATAGGAAAGGATGACTTTGCAATTGCCACGCACTGCTTCGGGTCTCAGATTTTATTTGTGACCCCTTGTCGTAGGAAAACCAACACTTTGGCATCATTGTTACCCATTGTGACCTTTATTGTTTAATAACATTTTTATTGTAATTTATAAATTTACTAAAGTGTCCTTAATTATTCTAGGGTTGGAGGTTTGATTAGGATTAAATAATATGAGATAAAGGATAAAATAGTATTATGAAATATTAAGTAATGATATAATTAGAAAAAGAAATTAAGTAACAATGGGAGCATATCAAATTGGCTAATTCCATAAAATGGGGGTTTTCATTGTTACGTAACAACGAAATTTAACAATACAATACAATACATTTTAAGTAACAATCAAAACAAATATTATATGTATAGTAACAATACAATACAATGGGTAACAATGATCCAAATAGAGTGTAAAAGGGAAATTACACTACTCATTTATTTGGATTCAGAAAAAGAAAAGAAAGATTTTAACTAGTTGGACATTTATAGTCCTCCTTATTACTCCAAGTAGTAGCTGTTGTCTAACCAATGGGACACGGATTGTCGTTGGTGACCGCATGTAAATATCTTTTTGACTTGTGATAATCTATTTATTTTGTCATATTTGGAGGACAGTTGGTGCTATTATAAGCGTGGCTGGCTACCGGACTGGGGCCGATTGCCAAAGCCAGGGGACCAATAATTTTGGATGTTATTAAAAGACAGAAAGAGTGGTTAGCAATGACTAATGAGATGCGTTGAATAGTCCCCAATTGCCCTTTTCATTCACTTTTCCTGGTTAAATAATTTTTTTCATATTTTATCCCCAAATCATCTTTCAATACATAATATTAAAAACAATAGCGTAATAAACTAATCATTATTTTCTTAATGAATTTGTCAAGTTTAAATATAACAAATAAAAATGAACTGATGAAATAGAATAAAGTAAAAATTTACTTTTTTGTCAATGTTTACGCTAATTAGATGTAAATATATAGATTTTGTCTTAATTACTTCTTTTGTCTCAGTTTATATGACTTACTTTCCTTTAAATCCGTCCTAACACAAATATAACTCATATAAAATGAGACGGAGATTTATGATCATAATAAAATAGAAGAAAGGGCGGACAAAATGTGTGTGCAAAATGAGAATGAAAATTCCAAAATGAGCAAAGTCATTCCTCCTCGGCATTGTCGTTTTTCACCATTTATGAGTGTGGTTGCTTTAAAAAGAAAAATGTAAACTTGTTTTCAGCAGTAGTAAAATAAAAAGAGTAGATTTTGATAAAAAAATAAAATTGCAAGTAGGATAGGAGAGTAGATAGCTGGCTAACATGTTGGAGTTGACCTGTGTGTATTGTATCTTCTTCTTCCCATCGAATTCATGTCTTCTTCGCTAGTCTAGTTAGATCTATCTATCAATATTCTTCAAGAAAACAACTAAGTATTGGATGAGGAAAGCGTTGATATCGAAGCTGAGCTGAGTGCTGGGGATTTTGATTGTTTGATGGGCAACGCATGCCGTGGATCTTTCGGAGGCAAAACTTTTCAGGGCTACCCTCAGCCTCAAGATCATTCAGATTCCAATTCCAATCCCAAACATAATTCCGATTCCCCCAACCCAAAAAAAGAACAACAACAACCCCTCGTCACCATGAATCGTACAAGCACTAACCAGTCCTATTACGTCCTCGGTCATAAGACCCCTAACATTCGCGATCTATACACCCTCGGCCACAAACTAGGACAAGGCCAGTTTGGCACCACTTATTTATGCACCGAATTGTCTTCCGGTATCGACTACGCCTGTAAATCTATTGCCAAGAGAAAACTCATCTCTAAAGAGGATGTAGAAGATGTCAGGAGGGAAATTCAGATAATGCACCATTTGGCTGGTCACAAAAACATCGTTTCCATCAAGGGTGCTTATGAGGATCCTTTGTATGTTCATATTGTCATGGAACTTTGTGGCGGCGGTGAATTGTTTGACCGCATCATTCAAAGAGGACACTACACCGAGAGAAAGGCTGCCGATTTGACTAAAATTATTGTGGGTGTTGTTGAGGCATGCCATTCACTTGGAGTTATGCATAGAGATCTCAAACCTGAGAATTTCTTGTTGGTTAACAAGGATGATGATTTCTCTCTCAAGGCCATTGACTTTGGACTCTCAGTATTCTTTAAGCCAGGTCAATCTCCTACCTTCTTCTCTTTTCACTTTCTATTTTTTTACTCATAGCCCATAGCCAGGTTAAATTATTCTAGCTTTGAGTGCCGCTATTCTTTTAATTGTGTGCGTGGACGGACATATTAAGGCTCTGTGTAGTTGTTCATGTCCATGCTGGTAGGCTACTACTAATGAAGTATGATCTTGGAGATGCTTTAATGCAACAACTCTCAATCTAGATGAATAGTTAGCTACTTTTAACATTGATTTGGTGGCAGTTTCCTTAAATTGGTATGTTGGTTTGATGGATTTTGTTGCTTGCTTCTCCAGGCCAAATTTTCACAGATGTTGTTGGGAGTCCATATTACGTTGCTCCTGAGGTGCTTTTGAAGCATTATGGTCCAGAAGCAGATGTTTGGACAGCAGGGGTCATACTCTATATCCTGCTAAGTGGAGTTCCACCATTCTGGGCTGGTATGTTTATAATCCTATACAGTATAGCTGTAACTTTTCTGATTTTTGTCTTTTTAACTTACCATCTAAATTCTTCAGAAACACAGCAGGGGATATTTGATGCAGTTCTGAAAGGGCACATTGATTTTGACTCAGACCCTTGGCCTTTAATATCAGAGAGTGCAAAAGATCTCATCCGGAAGATGTTATGCATGCGACCCTCAGAGCGGTTAACTGCTCATGAAGTATTATGTAAGTTTATTTACCTTATAAGTGATAGTAACCTTACATTTTGACTGGTTACTGAATGGATCATTATTTTCTCCCATGAGATAAATATGGTTTTGCTTGTTTGATAGTTGTTATATCAAGAGATACTGTGTTGTAACAGTGTTGTTGTTCTGTCAGAGTTAAAAGAACCCTCTTAACTTTCTTCTGGACTGTGCTTCTGGTGGCAGAACATTGAAATCCTTATTGACTACTAATTTATCTAATTTATGTAAAAAACTGTTAGTTTAACAGTAGAGAGGAGTTTCTCATACCTGAACTATAACTTGTTAGGTTATCTATGAGCCCTTTGGAAATATCAGGTTTATTTTATGTATTTCTGATTCAAATAATAAATTTGGCTTGACTACAAGCCGTATCAGATCAATTTGCACTGCATAAAGTGGATCAAGTCATTGTGTTTCTCAAATTTCAATTGTATTGTCTATCTATGCCTGCATGTACGGTGTCTTTCATTTAACCAGCTGCTGATCTGGTGTTATGGTTTCCTCTAAAATTCTGCAGGTCATCCTTGGATTTGTGAAAATGGTGTTGCTCCTAATAGAGCACTTGATCCTGCAGTACTTTCTCGCCTCAAACACTTTTCTGCAATGAACAAATTAAAAAAGATGGCTCTGCGGGTATGCATATATATATATCTAGGCATAAATTTTTTGCCCAAGTCTGTTAATTATGGTTCTTCAGTGTCCATAAACCTCATTATAGAAGTTATACAAAAAATGTTGATTATGTCCTTTGGGCTAAGTTGTGCGGACTCTTCACTTTCGATGCCGCACCCGTGTCGGATTCTCCAAAAATACACTACTTTTGGAGAAGCCGACATGCACCCATTGACATTTTTGAAGAGTCCAAGCAACATAGCTTCTGGGAGGTGTGTAACCAAATAATGCAATTATTGATGTTTTCATACTTAATATGCTTTTAGGTGATTGCTGAAAGCTTGTCAGAGGAGGAGATTGCCGGTCTTAAGGAGATGTTTAAGGCCATGGATACTGATAACAGTGGTGCAATTACATTCGATGAATTAAAAGCTGGTTTGAGAAAATATGGCTCTACTCTAAAGGATATAGAGATACGGGAACTTATGGATGCGGTAAGAAAACCTAGACTGCAAACTAATTGTATTTTTATTTTTTTTGATAAAGCAGATTAATTGTATTTTATTTTTTTTGATAAAGCAGATTAATTGTATTTATTTTGTGCATCTTTATCCAACTGGTGATGTGACTGTACGCAAAGGACGGTAGGAGCAGAAAAATGTAAAATGACATAACATCACGAACTAATGGTCAAATCTCAAGGTTACTCGATGTGCAAATACTAGAGTCAGATTGGGATTTGGCACTTTACTTTGTTTAATTAATTATGTATATTCATGAAGGAGCACTTAAAACTTAATGTAGTGGCCAAAGCTTCACTGGAAAGGTGCCCAGCATTTTTTGTTGTTGTTGTTGTTGTTGTTGTTGTGTGTATGTGTATGATAAGTTTCTGGTAAATGAGGAGATTGTGCAGGCTTACCAAGTAGTTGGCACCATATATATGCTTCATCAGAAACAACTTTCTGTTAATGGTTCTAGTTGTATCTTTAATTAGGCCCGTGATTATCTTTGTATTTCTCCCTAAACATGTTTGTCTATGAGGTTCATGCGGAAGTGCTTATCTAACTCGTTAAGGCCATTGATGTAATATTACTGCTTTCAGGCTGATGTGGACAATAGTGGAACTATTGACTATGGAGAATTCATAGCAGCAACTATTCACCTTAACAAATTGGACCGCGAGGAACATCTCATGGCAGCATTTCAGTATTTTGACAAGGATGGAAGTGGTTATATTACAGTAGATGAGCTCCAGCAGGCGTGTGCAGATCATAACATTACAGATGTATTCTTTGAGGATATTATCAGAGAAGTTGATCAGGATAACGTAAGTCAATTATATTGAGAATAAAGTTGAAGTATTCTCGGAACTTATCAATAAAAAAGTGGACACATATTAGGAGATTAAATTTCTTCATGTTTTGCAGTTCTACTGATTTATTTATAATTGCTCAGATGCAATGATATGCTATGCTTTGAAAATTATTTTTGAAGAACTTCTTGTAGTTCTGTTTGGTCTGACTGCATTCGTGCCAGCTACTCACTTTTTGACGTCACTTCATAATCCAAGTAGTTTTGTGTATTTAAAGGCATGATGAGAAGACAAAGCTGACATAGTTGTCCAAAAGAAGGAAAAAAAAGAAGACAAAGAAATTGTAGCATAATAAATATGAATGGGTGTCGTTACAGACATTTCTGTCTTTCTTCAAATCAAACAAATCTTTGTTGTATTTTGATTAGTCTTCTGGAGCCTCAGTATTGGATTAGGGCCTCAGCTGCAGCCGTGATGCAGGCAAATTGTTATGCTTTAGGAAATCTGTATTTTAAATGGATGGAATGATTCTTTTGGCATCTCTACATCTCTTGCTTCATTTGACTAACTATTTAGTTGATCTTCTGGTGGATTTCCTTTTCAGGATGGACGCATTGATTATGGAGAATTTGTTGCTATGATGCAAAAAGGAAATCCATGCATAGGAAGACGAACGATGCGAAATAGTCTGAATTTCAGCATGAGAGATGCGCCCGGAGCTCATTAGTTTTTTGAATGGACACATGATGCAGGTATTTCCCCTTCTTTTTTTTCCGTAACCTTTCTTTGGCAACGAATTTGAAGAAATCTTTCCTTGTTCTATCCTTGAGAAATTGAATTGGGTTGGAGTATATTTGTTTCACATTCAGTTTTTCTTTTCTCTGAGAGGATATGAAAATTTTATAAATGAAAACAAGCACAAGTGTATGCTGCAAAACTGTACAGGTGCCGCAAAAAAACTACATTCAGCAAAAGTATATCCCATCTTACCCTGTTGGGACTCTAGCATGTCACAGATAGATTCAGCTTCCTCCACAATGCTCCATTTTACACCATTAACAAAAATAAATTTCAGATACAGAGTTCTCTTGCATTCCCATCTTTTTTATACTGCTGGTTTCTTTCCTTTTGGAAACGTTTGATGTATCAAGTTTGACGATTGTCCTACATGGCTATGTGAGGAACGTTCCTAAGTGAGCACTAAGGGTGTCAAATGTGTGGGTGTGTGGGTGGGGGTGGTGGGGGGTGAAATTGAAGAGGTTAAAATGGGCTGAGCTAAAAGTCATGTTGGATCATAACCCACCCAAATTTACTTAGGGCTAACATGGGCTAGAATCTGGATTGGGTCATGACCCGTCCAATTTGACCCGCTTAATCTAAACAATATTAAACACTTGCTATAATTTATGACAAATGGCATTCAACCCATAAAATCAGCCCAGATTTGTACTAACTTTTCATTTAGGAGCAGCTCCTTGTAGAGTTGATAGACTTTATAGTATGGGAACAACTTCATATTTTTTGCAATTCATTTAATAGTATTTGTGAGAAATATTGAAAAAGAATATTATTGAATTGTTGTGTCTACATTATTACATTGAGATCTATTTATAGACACTACATTAGACTCATTTTCCAATTAGGACACTACAATACCATCCTTTTCTAAGTAGGATTCTATATACTATTTCTATTCCTATTACTATTCTAAGTAGGATAGTATATATTATTCTTGTTCCTATTTTTATTCTATATAAATCATATGTACCTAGCTTGTTACAAATGTAATTAATATGAGGACCGATGAGGGACTTGATGAAGATATTTGCAAGTTGATCACTTGACTAAAAAAATTTGCGACAATATCTCCCGACTTCCCAAACCAAACTTGAGAAGAACGTTTCATACCATAGAGTGACTTGCACAATCGACATATAAGGCTGCTAGACTACCCCTGAGCAACAAGACCAAGTGGTTGCTCCGTATAGACTTCTTCATTGAGATCCCAGCCCAAATATCTGAGTATATCCTTTTGGCAAAAGTGAATCTAAAACAAAGAGAATATTGCTAGAAAACTCGGATTTTTCGGAAACTCATATCTGTTGGATTTTGCACAACATTGACAAAGTTGAAACTATGTAAATCAGATCTGAGGAGTCACCGAAAAGACGCACGGTGCTACGTAAATTAGATATGAGAAAGTAGTCACCAAAAAGATGCACAATGCTACGCAAATTAGATATGAGAAAGTAGTCACCAAAAAGATGGCACAGTGCTACATAAATTAAATACGAAAAAAATGTCACCGAAAAGATGGCACATTGCTACACAAATTAAATATGAAAAAGTAGTCACCGAAAAAATGACACGGTGCTACACAAAAGTAAATAGTCACCGGAATGATGACATGATGCTACAAAAATCCGATATGAGAGAGTAGTCACTAGAAGGATGGCACAGTGCTACATAAATTAAACATGAAAAATAGTCACCGGAAAGATGACACGGCGCTACACAAATTAAATATAAAAAAATAGTCACCGGAAAGATGGCACAGTGCTACAAAATTAGATTTAAGAAAGTAGTCACCAGAATGATGGCACGGTGCTACACAAATCAGATATGAGAAAGTAGTCGCCAGAAAGATGACACGTTGCTACACAAATAATGATTGATACGGGGTTGATACAACAACCCTAGAAAGTCATCGGAAGCTGACGCACAGTGTCCTTTCTGACTAAGTTTTCTTCCCCTGAATATGGTGTTCATGCATATATCACTGGCCCTACTTTGGTTAACATAACCAATGGCAAGACGGGCGGCATATATGAGTCATAGCCGCCCGCCAGCAGCGGAATCTTTTTTTGATTTTCTACCAAGATTGTAGGTGCTCTTATATCATGTGAGAAATATTGAAAAAGAATATTATTGAATTGTTGTCTCTACATTTTTACATTGAAACTCTATTACTAGACACTACATTAGACTCATATTCCAACTAGGACATTACCATACAATCCTTTTCTAAGTAGTATTCTATATACTATTTTTATTCCTATTACTATTCTAAGTATGATGGTATATATTATTCTTGTTCATATTCCTATTCTAACAGAAATAATTTGGCTTATAGAATGTAGGCAATTATTTTTTAATTTATTTTTAAAAAAAAATTCTACCCTACTCCACATAACTCTCCGCTTTCAAAAATTTTCTCGTTTTGTATTAGATATATATTTTTTTTTTCTAAAAAATTATTTTTATTTGCCGCAAGACTTCTTATAAAATAAAAATTTATTTTTGTTATATTTGGTATGCAAGTAGAAAAACATATTTTTCTAAAAATATATGTACACATCTAACACAAAACGAGAAAAATGTAAAAAAATAAAATAAATTAGGAGCGGAGGGTTAGATGGGGTGGGGTAGAATTTTAAAAAAAAAAAATAATATCAAAATTATTTTTAGGAAGGAGTGAGGGAGGGGGTGAGGTCTAAATTTTTTAAAAATATTTTATAAAAGAATTTTAGAAAATAATAGGACGTGGGGTTGTGGGTGGGGGGGGGGATGAGATGATGGAGTGGGGTGAGAAAAAAAAATTAATTTTTTTTTTAAATATAATTTTTTTTTTGGATAATAATACTTTCATCTTTAGTTTTTAACTAATATTAATAGTAGTTTATTTAATTTTTGTTAAGGTGAAATATTTTATCCATGTGGCAAGGTTTTTGCAAATAAAAGAGAGTGTATTACACACACCACTGAGGTGTATTTTTCAAACTAATAAGTGATAGTTTAGGTATGAAACTCAAAAAAAAAAAAAGTTTAGGTGTGTTTTTGACACTTATCTCTAATCTAAAAGATATTATTAGTTGTACAAGTGTGAAAAAACACTCCAAGATGTTCCCAAGTGACACAAATAGAAAGTGGGGTCGAAATGGGAAAGATACTATCAGTTGTCAATGAAGTTGAAATAAAATCATGAGAGAGTTCCAATCCTAGTAGAAGCAAAAAGAAATAAGCCGATTTCTTCCAGTTTGTCTAAGTTTCAGCTGACAAGATGACCTGGTACCTTTGGGAGGAGGATACATGCACCTAGTGGAATAGTCAAAGATACATGCAAGTTGGGTTGAAGGCACCTTAGTCTTAAAGAAGTGTTAAATCAGAATATTTAGTATGATGTATCATCTGAGAACTTCCTGGAGTGTTTTTGAACACTTGTAGAACTAATTCTGTTTTCTAACCATTAGTTAACACTATCAAAAGGATATCAAGTTGAAGCTAGTTGAGATGTAGGTAGAATATCTATTAACCAACTTATCTCCATGTAGTTCTATTCAGTTCCATTTCATCTAATATTGTATAATTTACCTTAAAACTAGAAGTCCGATGTGTTCCACACTTAATTCCTTCAGGAATATAAAAGTCTAGCACTGAACCTATTATCAGCTAACAAGTAACAACTCTCTATTTCAAATAGTTGGCATTGCCTACATGAATCATCTATTTATGTTAGGTTATGTTCTTAGTTAAGTTCTACCAGAGATATTGCACGTCCTTTAGGACAAACTCGTCTCCTTGTGATTTTAGGTGTACTTTGCCTATTTGAAATGATGCTAGGTTGTATTACTTTTTATTTAGAAGAGACTTTCGTTATATATGTATCCACCAAAAGAATAATACGAAGGAAAAAAGAGAGAGAGAGAGAGAGAGGAAGAAACAGATCTGCTTTCAAGTCGTGACATAATTTTTAATGAAAGTCTTGACATAATTTTATCGAAAAGAAAAAGAATATTGAGAGGCTCAGGTGGAACTGAGTTTACTCGCCATTCTTCTCTTCTTTAGACAAGCCTGATAAGGAAAGCTGATTCTTAACAATGTGTTGGGCATCAAAGGTTTTATTTTGTTCTCCTTCAAAATGCAGTCTTTACCACATTATCATAGTACAATTATTTGGCATATACTGTAGTTACACACGTGCTTGTGTACTCGTTTGTGTTCTATATCTTCTTTTTTGTCCAGCGATTCTACTGAAATGTTGCTATAGCTTTCTAGGCTAGGTTAAATATCACGGAATATGGTGCATCTTTTATCTGGAGCATGAAATTTTGTTTCACTCTTGGTCATGTTATGTGTAAAAGGTATTCTGACATTCATATCAGCTAGTTTGCAGGTTTTTACAGAAAATAGAGCAGAGGCAATGAAACTGCCATAACAATGTCTGCTACACCGTTCTAAAAGCAGTATGTCATGCTCTCAAGTATGAGTAGAAGAGCTTGTAGACTGCTATCTTGCCTCAACAAAATGTGAAATCTCTGTCGTGTGTGAAATCGTTTCAGCTACCTACTGTTCTTTAGTTGAGGCTTCATGCTTGCTTCAATTAGAAGGTGGTTCACCTTGAGGTGTATCCTTGTCAATTACATAATTATGTCATGGGTTTTTCTCTATTGGGAGATTGTTTTTAAGGAAAAGTACACGATTTGTTGTAACAATTTACGCAAGCTATATTTGCAGAACATGGTCAGTCATTTATGATGACGTGCTTAATTAATATCAACATATTCTGACTTTCTCCTTTTCAGCTTAAGTTGATACCGAGCCGGATAGCTTCTGTTATGTCAGCTCCCTCAGTAGCAAAGTTGAGCGTATACTGATTGACAAGCGAGCATGTTTTAGATACCCAAATTACTTTCAAGGATGAAACCATGATTGAATCTTCCATAGCTCAAAATTTTGAGATTTGGAAGCAATAATATTAGTATCTGTTAAACTTCTTGACATAGGCTAATTCACGCAAGTGATCTTTGAATTTAGTTTTTGGAGAAATAGATTTTGAAGAAAAGTTGCAGGTTCCAATTACTTTTTGAGAAAATTGGATTGCATTTAGGCCTCCAAAAATATTTAAGGGAATTGCATTACAATTTACATATATGATATGATGTTTGCCTTGTTAAAAGACAAAAACGCATATTCGGCCACCGACTGCAGCAAAATAGCTGTCGGTGAGCGAGTTCCAGTTGGTAACCCCATGTGCCTCCACATCAACTAGTGCCGACATCTTCAATTTTGTTATGGTCATAATCATAACTCAATACATACAACACGTTCAAACCACAATAATCCGTCCATATACAACAAAAATTATAGCAGTAGTATTTATGCATAAAAAATCAAACGGAGAAAAGTACACACGAGAATGGTGAAAAGAATTACACGAGGGGAAAAATAATACAACGTAATGGACGACTATATGATGAAGATGAATGCCTGCTATGAAATAAATTCACTTTATACATTTACGTACGTACGTACTCGCTGCAAACTAATGTGGACTCCGATCTATTATTTTTTTATTATAAAATAAAAACCACTCGAATCAATCAATGAATTAACCAACATCACAAAAGGAGCTAGCTTAGCATCAGTTGTTCCTGATTAAGTTGTCATCGAAGTTCTTGGAGTAGTTGAAGGAGTCATACCGGAAGGTTTGAGGTAGACCCACATTGTTGCCGGATCCGATGAACCTCCGTAGCTCCGACCTTACTTTGTAAAATACGTGCCTCCAGCTGCCCTTGCTGTTGCATCCCAATACGGCTTTCTCCTCTTCATTCATTTCCAGATCGTTGGCAAAGGCGGGCTTCTTGGACATGATCCACCCCAATCCCCAATCCCACCATTTCCTAATGGAATTGCCAGTGTATTCTCCCATAGAGGACAATGATTTGGATCGGCGAAATGCCCATGAGGAGGAGGAGGTGGTGGAGGAGGAGTAGAATGAGAGGATGGGTTGTTGTTGATAAGTAGACCTCATGCGCATGTTCATCCTTAGAGAGAGAGAAGACAGCCTTTTGCGGACGCCAAGTCCTTCTCCTCTTTCTTCTGTAGGTTGCGACATGGGCAGAGCTTCTTTGCTCTGAAAACTTTGAAGAAGAGAGCTCATATTCTCTGTGAAAGTGTAGGTGAAGAGGAAATCAATCTATAGTTCAGATGTGGCTTTCGGTGAAGAAAAGAACTAAAAACTTGGGCATATAGTATAGGTAATAATAAACAAGGTGAGTGGTCATCACTCATTCACCGTCACCCGCACATTCCTACGTTTCCATCGACAGCCTGTTATATTCTCCTATTGTTTGTGAGACTCTTTTGCCCCTCGCTGGCCCCAGGCTGTATAGGAATAATTGTATATTCACCAAAGCTATGGGTTGGACGGACACCTATTTACCATGAGTATTAACGTTATTGTTTCCTCCGTCGAAAAGGATGAAAGATTATTCCAAGTCATTTGCCATTCTCGACTCTCACCCTTCACTGCGGTTTAACACTGATCTTTGACACCTAAAACCACTAATTGTGTTCCATTTCAACTTCCAACGCAAAACCCAAAGTCACAGAGTCAGTTGATGCACTTAACTGCTACATATACCGGATGACAATATGGTACATGAGTCGGAAATAGAATAACGAAGCTATTTTCCTTCATTAATATCTCTCCTGCTGTTGCTGTCTCAAATTGACAGTCTAACAAATTGAAAAACTACCTCAGCCAGTTGCCAATAACACATACTATTTTGTAGCTTACCAGTTACCACTAAGCGCTAGAACAACCAATAGGTCAAGCCCTTCACCGCATGTTTACAATAGCAATAGATAAAAGGCTTCATAGGAAACTAACAATCTTAAACCAACTTCTGCAGTATTCTTACTAGAGATGTCCACTAAAATTTCTACAATAATTTTAATTTGTGCCTTGATCTTGCAAGTGATATCAACCAAATAGTTTTACAACATCTTTTTTGTTGTTGAGTGTGCCTACTGTAGGATATAAGTAGTCAATAACTACATCTATCCCAAGATCTCGTTATATTTGAACACGCAATCATAAAGCCTTCCTCCAAGAAACTCAACAACCTCTGGGTGCTTCACCTGAAAACACCAGAAAAAAAGGACCGAAAAGCATGAATATTATAATCATCAGGTGAGATATCCCCACCCTCCAACCGGATTATAGTGATAAGGCCCCTCAAAAAGGGAGTTCATCCCTTCTTTGTTCCCTGTAGAAGCCAGATGGTGAAGAGGGCCGGGGTTGGGTGGATGGGCTTGGCATGCACATCTATTAATAAGGCATTACCATTCCAATCTTCAGGGAATCACATCTGAATTGTGCATAAAGGTTTGTCTCTATACCACGGCCCTGGCAAAAGAAATCAATGTGATAGCTAAACGTGAGAGAGAGAGAGATTTTATGAAAATAACAATTACTTAAATATGCACTTGAAGAATTTTGCACGTACAAAGTTGAACAGAAATGTTATTCATTTTTTATATTGTCAAATGCCTATCTGAAAGCAGCCCAGAAGAAAGGTAATTTACAAGTTCCAAGGTATTGATACGTCCAAACTTACACCTCAATTAAGAAGTATAAACGGTCGAAGTCAATTTATAGAACTCAACTGGAGTTGAGGTCAAGGGAATTTACTGCAGAAATAGTCTTACTGACACTCTTACTCAATTGTGGTTGATATTTCCAAAAGAAAGTAACATATGTAAAGTAAATATTGGGTTGTTTATTGTTTTAGTAACCAATTGTTTGAATTTAATATCACAGTTAACAGAAGCAACAATAGTTCCAAGGTTTTAGTAGTTGATTTAATGAGACTAGGATTCTATTCCCCATGACCTTTAGTCCATTATCGAATTTCTATACAAGCAATGATCCGTTGTTAACATTATCGTTCTTAGCAAGTTAGGCACATCTAACGCTTCTCATCCCTATTAGATGAATTTCACTCTTTTCCTCTCAGACTTAGAGTGTTTTGATTGTTTACCCTTGCATACTTGTTAAGGAGATTCTCTTCTCTCGAACTCAAATCTTCTTAACAAATTAATGGAATATGATTCTTACTTTTTCCTAATTATCACTTTTCTCTTGAACAAGTGGTAAATACAGGCAGGTTCTAATGTGTGCACTCATTAGAAATAACTCATGATAAAAGTAAGATCAACACTTGCAGCTAACAACGAAACATAACTCGTATTTTGAATTCGTAACTATGCTTTAGTCATAGTTCCCACAACCCTAGTTGTGGTGTTTAGCCTCTCATTGTTTCAAGAAAACAAGTAGATGATATCATTGAAAGCATGGTAAAAGAACTTACAATAATAGCAAACCAAAAGGAATCTTGATTATCAACACTTAATCACAATCACGAAGTTTGATCCAAAATAATCGACAAAACAAAGTGTTTGAATATGGAAATTATCGTTTCTTCCTACTCTCAATGTCGCCAAGTTCGAACGATAAAAAGTAATTATTCAAAAAATAAACCCTAAATAATTAAAATAGTCTACAAAAACAAGTCCTACTCGAAGTAGGGACTGAACTGTCGCGAGACTTCACGGGCAAGTTGACGGCTCGTCAAGCCTCCCGTAGTCCCACACTTAGACAGCGTGGGCTTCCTTCACTGGTGGTCTTCACGAGCGTCTAGACGGTCCGTCTTAAGCTCCACGGCCCGTCTAGTGCCCTGTGTAGTTGAGCCTTCACTTGGATAGCTACTGGATTTCTTAACTCTCGCCACGAGCAACTACACGACTCGTCACTTTAACCACAACCCATCTGGGGTTCCGTGGCCTTCAATCAACACTTAGTCCTCCAAGGCTTTGGTACTGCTTCTCCCTCACGAGCCCTCAGACAGCTCGTCAAGTGGACTACAGCCCGTCGGGGGCTCCGTGGTTTTCATGTGTCACTTGGTCATTTTGTAGCCTTCACTGCATTCATTCCATGAGCCCTCAGAAGGCTCGTCATCATGACCACGCCCCGTCTAGGGCTCCGTGGTGTTTGCTTCAGATCAATTCCCTTACTTGTTCTATCTTTCACGTCCAAGTGTTTTACCCGTTCAATCATCAAAGAACACATCATATCCACATAAACACACTCAAGTTCTCGCACTAATCCTTAGTTTTAAGCGTCAAATATGTCATGATTTCACGACACATCAACACCCTCAACTTAGAACCATTGTTTGTCCTCGAGCGATGAAAAAGACAACACTCGACGCTCAAAAACAAAGGAGCACATCACAAATACGCAGCAGCTATCTCAACAACAATCTTATCCAGAATCATCTTATCTAACATGCAAGGATCAATGGACGACATCTCATTCCACACAGTCGATCATGCTTATGCCAGTACCAACTATCAGCTAACATAACCAACTATCAAATGCAAACATAGTGCCCTCACAACAAAGAAGTCCCTCACACATGATAATTGGGACTGACAGGTACTCTCACTCCCAAAAGAACTTCTAACACTACAAGTATACAGACCATAGGCTTGCCCTTGTTTTCTACGCTTTAACTAACAAATAACCGGAATAGGATCACTATAGGACTTTTATTGGCTTGTAGCGTTGGCTTGGGCTAAGGAGTCAACAATTTGGTCTATGAGTGACTAGATTACCTCGATTCTCCAAAGTTCTTATTAGTACACAACTCTTATTCGAGTGGTTCCAACTTCTTTTTCTTTAGCACATCCCGACACTTATCATTTATTTTCTTCTTTTTCTTTTCCTCTCTTTGTTTTTCTCATTTTTTTGTAACTACCATTCTCTTGAACCATGCACACTAAACCCATTCAAACATGCATGTGGTTTCGTGCCTTTGGAATAACTAAGGATACGATATCTAAGCTATTTTCTTTTTATTCAGCTCATGACCACCCTCAACTTAGGCTTTTGGCCCGAGTTGTGACATCGTGCCTTCGGAGAACCAAAGATATGATATCAACAGGGTGACAACAAAATCAGCTTCAAGGCTCAAATGGGGTTCAAGGGTTCATGATTTCATTTGGTACTTCATATCCAGTTATTTAGTTATTTCAGCGAGACTACTTGGGCAAGTTCTAGCTTCTACCTACAACATTAGACTTTGAATAAACCTCACACTCACATGGCACATCCTTACTCTTTCAGTATTTTAGTCAACCAATTTATGTTCCTAGCTAGCAATGATCAACACGCAAGTATCTAAGATGTCGCACAAAGAGCATAACAGTTAAATATCAGATTAAGGATTTCTTTTCTTATCCTTTCACACAAAACACAAAATTTAGCTGCTGCTAATTCACTTCCATACACACGGCAAAACAAAACAATCATCACAGTATCCCAACACAAGAGCCAACCTCCATACACTCTAACAACTAATGGCAAGTTGCTCAACAACCCCCTCCCCAACAAAATAGACTTTGCCCTCAAAGTATATATAACAAAAAACAAGGGTTGTAAGGAGAGGTCATACCTGCGACGCTCTAGGCGTCGGTCATCGGAGTGATGTCGACACTCTTATCAACGGGTGCGCGCTCAGGTGCAGGGACTGGGTCACGACAGCTACTATCCACAGGAGCAGAAAGCTCACTACCTGAGGCTCCAAACCTCACCACATCACGCTGTTGTTGCTCCAAAGCCTCCTTCTCCCTAGCTAACCTCTTGGACTCTCTTCTAGCTTTCTTTTGCATCCTCCGTTCTTCCTCCGAAAGGTCTTCATACTCGGAGCATGTATCCTTCCCCTCTCTTACCAGGCGCTGGTCTAGCCAAATCTCCCCAAATGTCATCAACCGACTAAGTAGCAGGGGGCATGCTAAATAGATTCATCAAAGAATCTAGTACAACTGGTGGGGGCACAGTGACCGGCTTCTCTGCCAGTTTTGCAATTGCAGCTTTCATTTCAGCCACATAGAAGCACCATCTATAGGACCCAAAGCCTGTAGCCGGCTGTTCACATGAGCTTCCAACCCATCCATCCTAATCTTCAGCACCGACACCTCTTGTCGGAGTTCATCTCATAGACGCTTCTCCGCACCCTGCACCTGACTCTGGACTACCTGTGGTAGTTTTACAACTATCTGGTCTAAGATGGACCGAGTTTGCCTCTGATCCGCTACCAATCTCTCCAAGAATAAAGTGGGCAAAGACACGAAAGTACATGTAGCCTCTGAAGATGATGGTGGCTGCACTCCCGCAGTTGGCTGGGTTGTCCCCTCAGCTTGCTCACTGCCCCACTCAACTCTCGGAGGCTCAACCGAAACATGCGGTATTACTGCCAAAGGATCTGCAGGTCCCGCTCTCGAACCATATAGAGGATTGGCTACATCTTTTATCTTGCTCTCTGCGGTCACCTTGGTCGCTTTACATATTTGTCCACCAATTTGTTATGTGGTATGTTGGCATGCGCACACAGTCTCCTTATCAGACAAGGAAATGGCAGACTCTCTTTTTCATTCAATGCACGATCCCGCATCTTCGTAGCAATTATTCTTCTCGCATTCAATGGGTATTCGACCATGATGCATGCTACTAATGAAACAAGTGAAGGGGATAGGGTGTTGTCATTACCCGTTAGCCGCAATTGAGCACGGATAACTGCCCACCAGACTTTAGCAGGAAATGTCAACGATGCCTTGGTAATGTGCACCTGCGAGTTAGCTACCCATGCTGCTGCCTCACCTTCCGTTGCAATCTACCCCGCAATCCATCGCATAATACGCTCCCTTGAGATAGGATTTTCCATGTCAGCTTCATTTGTCACCGCATGGTGGCGACCCTTGAAAAGACCCACTGTAGTAGGTGTTGTGTACTCCGGGCCATGAAGAAACCTGTTTATCGTAGTTTTAGAAATCTGGACCGCCTCACCTCGAACAATCACCTCAGCTAGTGGTGTCCATGTGGCTGCGACTGCTTTCTTCCCTTTTTTAGTTGTTTCAGTGTGTGCAGCGAAGTTCATTAGAGAGGCTGCATAGGAGGCGTAGAACTCTTTGGTCAAGTGTCGCGTATACTCTCCCTGGTTTTTAGTCATCCATTCAAACTGATGTTGTTTGAACATGTTTTAAATATCTGGAAAAGCCCGCACATCTGCCTCTACAATTCTAGACTCCGGGATAATTGCTCTCACCCCAATGCCCCCGAACTTGGACAGTATGCCATTATCAAATATATCCCTAGATCCGGTGACGGCCCACATTTGTCGAAAGACATCAAGATGTTGTTGCATCACCGGGTCAGCCTCTCTCTGGCGAACAAACTACACCAACGTCTCATCAGGTTCACTAGCATCACTATCCTCCCGATTGTCTCTATCTTCCTCTGTACCCTCAACTGGTTGTGGGTCATTTGTGGACGCTCGGGAATCATCATCAGACCCCTGCTCGCTCCCAGAACCATCCCCTTCCTCTTCAGACTAGGAAGGAGTGTGCTCTACCGTAACCCTAGCAGTCTGAGATCTAGTAACCTGGGAGAGTGAGCTTCAATTTTTGAATTTACCCGGACCTCAAAGCTGCTAGATGCCTCCGCACTCGAACTTTGTTCGGGAGAAGCACGGGGTGAGGTGTGCGGTGGTGTCGTCTCGCACCTTGGTTTGCCCATTGTACTTGAGAGACAATGAGTTAGAATCCAAGTATATTAAATGACACACTAACGGGTACTCAGACTTCCCCTATGTATGAATACGCAGTGACGCCTTGCCTTAAGAATGTCGTCACTCAATCTATCATTGGGAAGGGCCACACCATGAACAAAGAATGAAATAAGAAAAGACAAATCTTTTTCTTTATTTTTTTAATTTTTTATTTTATACGAGGCACTATACTGTCCGTGGTACTTACCACGGCCCGTCTAGACCATCGTGAAACTTGTCCAGTGATGACCAACTTACTAAGTATAGTTCACGAAGGGTTTCACGGTCTATGGTAGTTACCACGGCCGGTCTAGGCCCTCGTGAGGCTTGCCCAATGACTACCAACCACCTAAGTGTGGTTCACAAAGGGTTTCACGACCCGTGAACCTTTACACGGTTCGTGAAACCTATCGTGCACTTACACTTAGGCTAGGGTTGCAGTCTACATTCCTAACAATTCACAATGTGTAACTCAATCATTCAAAAACACCCAAAAACGACTTTCTTATCCTTCCCACGACATGATTCCATCATTTTTCACAAACCCATCACAAATTAAATACAAAATCAACATCTAATTGTAGAAATCTTGTAACTACAACCATACCCACAACATGTGAACACACCCAATCAAATTACGTTCAATAATACCCTACAAAGGATCAATAAAAATAGATCTATACTTGATTTTGATAAGATCAAACTTATATCAAGTAAAAGGGAGGAACTTACTTCAAATTAAAACCCTAATTTTCGCACAAAAGGGAAAGATGAAAGCTTGATATTGGGAATGTCTTGCAATGTAGAATTGAGTTCCTTAAATTCTTGTGATCTCTTGATATAGATGTTAGAGAACTCTTAGTTTACCCAAAAAGACGTTAGGAATTTGATTCAAGGGGAAAGAACTTGTCTTTTGGCGCTTTGAAGCCTTTTATTTTCATTTGGATCGCGTCTGGGCCAAGTCGGGTACATTAGTGTCGACTACCCTTGACGGGTCGTGAAGGGGTTCGTGAAGAGCACCACGGCCCATATAGGTGCTCGTGAGAAAGACTTAGCCAAGAAAACTTACCTGCAAGTTCACGAGAGGCTAAATGGTCCGTCTGAGGTCAGACGGGCCGTAAACCCTTTCGTGAACCTTTTTCCTTGTTATCCCGTGAGCTTCACCTGTTGACTTGCTACTTCACGGGCCGTGAAGTGTTGTACGGCCTGTTTAGTGGCTCGTGAGGAACATTCCTGGCTTCGACTCTTCCCAACTTTTCCTAACTTTTCCTGCACATGCATACACTGTGACTATAAAAATAATGAACAATTACGGGGATATAAACTACCTATTACAATTACATCTTGGGTTGCCTCCCAAGTAGCGCATAATTTAACGTCGCGGCGCCATGCAGGTTACTTGATTACTCAGACTTCATCAAGCTTGTATTCCTCAACTATCTTCTCTTCCTCTAGAACTTTCATATACACCTTAACTCGCTGGCCATTTGCCTTGAATCTCTCATCTTTGTCATTTTCAAGTTCAACGGCTCCCGACTGAAACACTTGGGTTACTTTGAATGGCCCAAACCATTTGGACCTCAGTTTTCCCGGAAATAGTCGTAGCCTTGAGTTAAACAATAGCACCAAGTCACCAGGACCGAAAGTCCTTTTTCAATATGCTTGTCGTGATACAGCTTCATCCTTTCCTTGTACAATGCAGATCTCTCATAAGCTCTCAAGCGAAATTCATCTATTTTTTATCTGCTCAAGTCGCATATTCGATGCTTCACTCCAACTCAAGTTTAGCTTCTTCAGCTCCCAAAGTGCCTTATGCTCCAACTCTACAGGCCTTTCTAAATACTAACTGATATGGTGACATACCAATGAGTGTTTTGAAAGTTGTCCGATATGCCCATAAAGCATCGTCTAACTTCCTTGCCCAATCCGTTCTGTTGGCATTCACTGTCTTTGCCAATATTGATTTTATTTCCCTGTTTGAAACTTTCACTTGGTCACTTGTTTGTGGATAATAAGGCGTCGCCACTTTGTGTTGTTTCACCCCATATTTGGCCAAAAGTGTGTTGAACACTTTATTACAGAAGTGTGAGCCTCCATCACTAATAATAGCCCTAGGTGTGGCAAATCTTGAGAAAATGTTCTTCTTCAGAAACCCTGCGACACTCTTGCCATCATTCTCTGCCAAGGCCACAGCCTCAACCTACTTGGAGACATAATCAACTGCCACCAATATATACTTTTACTCGAAAGAGCTCACAAATGGTCCCATGAAGTCAATCCCCCGGACATCAAATAATTCGATCTCCAAGATAGGAATCATAGGTAGCTTATGACGGCGGGAGATGGCTCCTTGCCTTTGACAATATCACAGCCTTTAACCAAGTCGAATGCATCCTTATGAATTGTAGGCCAATAGTATCCGCATTGGAACACCTTGTGGGCAGTACGAGCACCCCCGTGGTGTCCACCAACTGGAGATGAATGATAGGCTTCTAGAATACTCAACATTTCAGCTACAGGCACACATCGTCTGATGATATTATCAGCACAAACCCTGTACAAGTAAGTTCATCCAAATGTACTTACCCATATCATGTAGGAACTTCTTCCTTTGTTGAAAAGTTAACCCTTCAAGCATCAAGTCAATGACAAGGTAATTGGCAAAGTCGGCAAACCAAGGAATGAGATCAAGAGTGGCGGCTAATACCTGCTCATCCGGAAATGAGTCATCAATGTCTAACTCAGCTTCCTCTTTCTTCTCTGCCTCCAGTCTGGATAACTGATCTGCCACTTGATTTTCACAACCCCTTCTGTCTTTGACTTCAAAGTCAAACTTTTGTAACAATAGCACCCATCTTATCAATCGCGGCTTCGCATCTTTCTTTGTCATCAAGTACCGCAGCGCTGCATGGGCAGTGTGAACTACCACTTTAGTTCCCAGCAAGTATTCTCCGGATTTCTCAAAAGCATACACTACTGCGAGCAATTCCTGCTCAGTGACGGTGTAGTTTCGTTGTGCTCCATTCAGCTCTTTCCTTGCATAATAGATCGGGTGAAAGACCTTATTGCGCTTCTGCCCTAGCACAACCCCTAAGGCAACACCACTTGCATCGCACATCACCTCAAATGGTTCTGACCAATCTGGACCAATGATTACTGGGGCTGAGATCAATTTAGCTTTCAGACACTCAAAAGCCTTTGTGCATGCTTCATCAAAAGTGAATTTCATCTCCTTTTCTAACAACTTACACAAATGATGTGCAATTTTAGAAAAGTCCTTGATGAAACGCCGATAAAACCCTGCATGGCCTAAGAAACTCCGAACCCCTTTCACAGAGATAGGTGGAGGCAGCTTTTCGATCACTTCAATTTTTGCTCTATCCACCTCCAAACCTTTCTCGGACACCTTATGGCCTAGGACTATGCCTTATTTGACCATGAAGTGGCATTTTTCCCAGTTTAGCACCAGGTTTGCCTCTTCACACCTCTGTAATGCCCTCCTAAGATTTAACAAACTGTTATCAAAAGTGTCAACTACCACAGAGAAGTCATCCATGAATACCTCCAAAGTGTCCTCAACCATGTCCGAAAAGATAGACATCATACACCTCTGAAAAGTAGTTGGTGCATTACACAATCCAAATGGCATGCGCTTGAACGCAAAGGTGCCATAGGGACATGTAAAGGTGGTTTTCTCCTAATTTTCAAGTGCAAACGAGATCTGATTATACCTAGAGTATCCATCTAAGAAGCAGTACCACCCTTTTCCAGCCAACCTATCTAACATCTGGTCCATGAAAGGCATTGGGAAATGGTCTTTGAACGTCCATTTGTTTAACTTCTTGTAATCCATGCACACTCGCCAACCTGTAATTGAACTTTGCGGAATCAGCTCATTCTTCGCATGTGCCACAACTGTCATTCCACATTTTTTGGGCACACATTGCACTGGGCTCACCCAATGACTGTCAGAAATGGGGTACACCACTCCTGCGTCCAGCCACTTGATGATTTCTTTCTTTACCACCTCTTGCATCAGTGGATTCAACCTCCTCTGGTGCTTTATACTTGGACTGCAATCTTCTTCAAGCTGAATTTTATGAGTGCAAATACCTGGAGGTATCCCAATGATATAGCAATAGTCCAACCAATTGCTCTCTTGAACCTCTTCAACACTTTCACCACTGCTTGCACTTGTTCATCATTAAGATCTGCAGCCAAAATAACTGGCAAAGTGTTATTTTCGCCTAAAAATGCATACCTCAAATGACCAGGCAGTTGCTTCTACTCAAGCACAGGCGGTTCCTCAATAGATGGTTTCGCTGGAAGATTTGGCATATTCTTCAAATCCAAGTCTAACTTCTTGGGAGAATATGAATGTGACCCCATGCCTTGCACTGCATTTAGAGTCTCCACATAATCAACCCGAAAGACTTCATCGAAATTCATTATCACTGCGGCCAATGTCTCTAGAGCTAATTTTTCCTCTATGGATGCTTCCATGTCACACTCTTCAACAATATCGATCGCAGACACCACACTCATATCATGTGGCTGCTTCATTGACTTGCACACTTTGAATTTGACCTCTTCGTTATTCAATCGAAATTTTAGCTCCACACTTTCTACATCAACTAGAGCTCTACCAGTGGCCAGAAATGGCCTTCCCAAAATTATGGGAACTTCGAAATCCACTTCACAATCCAAAATCACAAAGTCAGCTGGCAAGATGAAACTTTCCACTTTAACAAGTACACATCACACAAAATACCTACAGACCTCTTCACCGATCTATCTGCCATCATCAACCTCATCACGGTGGGCTTTGGATCCCCCAACCCCAGTTGCTTGTATATGGCTAATGGCATAAGATTGATAGTCTCCCCCAGATCACATAGAGCCTTTGCGAACTCGAAGGCGCCAATAGTGAGGCCATGATTTGGGCACTTCTTCAACTTCTGGTTGAATCTCCACCAAGTGTCATGCATCGCTTCACTTGGTAGTTGCTTATGAGAACCTATCTCATCTTTCATTTGCAGCTCTTTTGCTTCAGGGAAGAATCTCTCCAAAAAAAGGCAAAGCATCAAGAACACTGTTGATGAGAGTAACTTTGCCACCTAGGGATAAATACTGACTTTTCCAGTTGGCAAGCTTCTTCTTGCATTTCTCCAGTACATTATTCCATATGCCTTTTGATTTGCTCTTATCTCCCCGAGGCATTCCCAAATATATTGTGGGCAGCTCCCCTATCTTTCATCCTAAAATATTTGCCAGACTGTCAATCCTAGGTACCTCATTCACTGGATAGATGAAACTTTTGCCCCAATTGATGTGTAGACTTGAGGTTCAGTATTATTCTTAAAAACTTCAGTTGGTTGATGTTAATGGAGGTGTGAGATGGATATGTTGAAGAAGGCTCAGCAAAGCTACAAGAGCAGCCTCTAAATCATGATTTTCAGAAAGTGGAAAGAGAAATGTATGCAAAGTTTAAACAAAGCTCATATCTAGCAGAATTATATTTGCAGCAGCAAATCAAAGTGACATGGTTGAAGCTAGGGGATGATAACACCATATATTTTTTCTCTGTGATCAAGCATAGAAGGTTAAAGTTAGCAACCACTCAGCTGAGGGATGAACAGGGGCAATGGCAGACTGATTCTGAAAGCATAGCTCAAATCTTTGTAAACTACTACCAAAAACTCTTAGGAGAGAAAGTAGTAAATAGAGTGAAAGCAAATGTGGGGGTTTTGCACAATGGACCTGTACTGAGTATAGACTAACAAATGCAACTGTTGGAACCTTTTAATGAGAATGATGTGAAACAGACTATGTTCAAGATTGATCAAACAAAGAGTCCAGGGCCTGATGGGTATGGTAGTGGTTTTTTTTTTAAAGAAGCTTGGAGCACAGTAGGAAGAGACATAACAGAAGCAGTACTGGAGTTCTTTCAGACTGGGCAATTACTGAGGCAAGTGAATGCAACCAACATTGCACTCATTCCAAAGGTGGAGATACCAGAACAGGCAAGTCAGTTTAGACCTATTGCATGTTGTAATGTAATTTACAAATGTATCTCTAAAAATGATATGTAGTAGGCTAAAGCATGTTGTGAGTCATATAGTAGCTGAGAACCAAGCTGCATTTGTGCAAGGAAGGTCAATGGTGCATAATATCTTGATATGTCATGACTTACTGAGACATTATAATAGGAAGACTACTCCTAGATGTTTGATGAAGATAGACCTCAGAAAGGCATATGACATGGTGAGTTGGGAATTCTTGGAGGAAGCTTTGAGAGGTTTTGGATTTCCAGCAAGATTCATTAATTGGATAATGGTATGTGTGTCAACAACTAAATTCACTGTGAAGCTCAATGGAGAAGGCTATGGTTACTTTGAAGTAAAGAGAGGATTGAGACAAGGAGATCCTGTCCCCCCTCTCCTCTTTGTGCTAACTATGGAATACCTTTCAAGATTGCTCAGAAGCATGACTTATTTGCCAGATTTCAAATTCCACCCTGTGTGCAAAGCTCTTTGATTGAACCATCTAGTCTTTGCAGATGATCTAATGATCTTCTGTAAAGGAGACACCAAATCTGTTACTAGAGTAATGGAAGCATTAGTTCACTTTAGTGCTGCTACTGGACTTATGGCCAACATGGAAAAATCCAGCCTGTTCCTTGCAGGGATTAATGAGCAGGTGAAGAAACAGCTTTTGGAGATTACTGGATTTACACAGGGTTTTTTCCCTATTAGATACTTGGGACTTCCCCTCACATCTAAGAGATGGGGTAAACTTGAATGTTATCAACTTGTTGAAAAGATGACAAACAGGATTAGGAATCTCTATGCAAAACAACTCTCCTATGCAGGGAGGCTTCAAGTGGTTCTGGCTGTTTTGTTTTCAATTCATAATTTTTGGGGATCAGTGTTCATATTTCCTCAAAGTGTTGTTAAGGAGGTGGATAGGAAATGTAGAGAATATCTGTGGGGTGGCAATGAAGGAAAAAGGAAAATATCATTGGTATCTTGGGAGAAGGTGTGCTTTCCGAAGAGGCAAGGTGGTTTGAACATCAAAGGGTGTGGGAATTGGAATGTGGCTGTTGTAGGCAAACTAATATGGCAACTGGCTGTGAATAAGGAATCACTGTGGGTAAAATGGGTACATGGGATCTACATCAAATCAGAGACTTTTTGGGACCATAAAGCACCAGTAGATAGCAGCTGGTACTGGAGGAAAATAAACTCCCTGAAGCACAAAATGAAGCATTGGTACACGCAAGGAAAGTTCAACCTTACTGCGAATGGGCACTACTCTATTACAAGTGGTTATCTTGATCTGACAGGGTACCAAGCAAAGCTGGAGGTAGCGGCATTAGTGTGGAACTCTGTGTCACTGCCAAGACAGAGGTTCATTATGTGGTTAGCAATGCAAAATAGATTGCTTACAAAGGATAGACTGCTGAATATGAACTTTCAGGTAGAGGACAGTAAATGCTGCATGTGTCAAGATTCAATGTTAGAGACAAATAGTCACTTGTTTGTGGACTGTGAATATACTGTCAAGGTGAGAGATGCACTATTACAATGGGCTAACATCTCAGCACCAGCAAGAGAACTGAAAACTACACTGGAGCTGATCAAATTGAAACATTGGAAGAGGTTTAAAAAACAAGTGATAGCTGCTGTTTTGGGAGCTATGGTATACCACATTTGGAAAGCAAGAAACTGGAAACAGTTTAAGAAAGTACAGATACAACATACAGAGATAGTGAGTACAATCATTCGTGAAATTGTGGAGAGGATAGAGATGTATAAGTATACAAAGAAAGCAAATAGGTGTAGAAGTTTTTGGCAAAAGTTATGTAACTAGTTTGTTATTTTGTTGAAGCCAGCCCTTAGTTCTCCTAGTAAGGGTGATGAGGGTTGGATGATACTAGTTTGTATGTGGCTGTTTTTGTTAATGGTAATATTCACATTGGTTGCCAAAAAAGAATGCCTGGGACCTTGCTAATTTGCCTCACATCTACACATTCGTTGGCAATCACAATAGCATCCATGATCTGCCTGCCCTTAATAAATTCCATCTGATGTGTATGTCAGTTTTGAAACGACTTTTTCCAGCCTCTCAGTAAACACTTTTGAGATGATCTTATATATGCTACCTATTAAGCTATGAAGGTGGCATTGAAGCTTCTTTCAAAAATGTTCTGATTATGGAAGTTCTGAAATGCTGCCACTACTTTGCTTACTATTTCCCAGCAATTGGTGAAAAATGCCATGGTGAATCCATCCGGTCCAGGTGCCTTGTCCTTCGCACATGCCATCACACATTCTTTGATCTCAGCCTCACTAAATTGACATTGTATCATTAAATTGTCTTCTTCACTGATAACAGCACCTGATCTATGGTTGAATTGAGGTCTCCATATCTCTGATTCTGTATACAAATCCAGATAAAATTTGACAATCTCCTCCCTGATCACTAATGAATCCCCTGTACACTCACCATCCACCAGAAGTTTGTCTATATTATTATATCTTTTGTGACAGTTTGCAGTTCTGTGAAAGAACTGTGTTTTTGTCACCTTCTTTCAACCATATAGCTCTGGACCTTTGTCTCCATGCCACCTCTTCCTTTTTTGCATTCTCCTCAAACTCCACAGTGAGAGCTATTCTTAGATAGATCTCATCATCAGATAGCTATCACTGGACTTGTATTGCCTCAAGCTCTGCCAACTGACTTAGAAGGAAAAGGAACCAACTGACTGGGTTTTTGAAGTATACACAGAAGGAAAAAGAATTGTTTAGCATCACTCACACATGGAAAATTACATAGAAGAGACTCTTTTTGAGTTAGTCCATTAGAGGTTTGTAGTTTAACTTCTAGAAAAGCCTCCCTCCACACAAAAAAAGGAGGATAGAACTGGATAGCAACAAAAGTCTTTTTTTACGTGATTATAGGATGGAGCAATAGCACAAAAAGTTAACAGATTTAGGATGGGAGCAGGAGAATTTTCCAGTGATGCCAGGGGAAAGAGATTCCCACCAACATAAGCATCATCGCCAGTCCTATGCCTAAAACTTTTTTTGAGAATTGGTAACAAAGTCCTATGCCTAAATCTTACTGCATGCCCTCAATAAATAGCCACTTGCAACCAATATTTTCTTCCATTTGAACTGATTTTAATAATCCTTCTAGTTGCTTTAATTGGTGCAATTGTTGTAGCTCGTCCATAAAAAAATTTCTATTAAAACATGGAACCTGGTGCAACAGCAAGCACCAGTTTAACTTGGGAGGTGGTGATTTAGTGGGGGTATTATCTCAACTCCGATAAAAATGCAATCGGGTAAAGTATGACTTGGTGATCAGAACATATATGGATAGAACTTATGACGTATATTACTGATGGTATTAAGATAAGAAACAAAAGTTGTGGTTACAGTGACAAAGCATTGACAGCAAAAGACTCACCATGCCTTCCAGAATGACAAGGTCAGCATCGCTTGCCAAGTAGGCAAGCTCTTGTGATATTCCCGTAAGATCAATAACCTGTCGTCACAGTGAAGTAAGACTGTCAATTAAGGTGGAGCATCCAGATATATTCATAAATTCTGGAGATAGTACCATTTTTTGGCAATTTAGTAACTCTACTTTTATTTTGTTAACTTATGATGCATTGGATATTCGTGAACATATAATTTTGGGGATTTAACTAATTGTTGTAAATGCTGGCATCAGACTTCAATTTACTTCATAAGAATTTGTGAAAGGGATAGCTGCAAATAATAGCTTGAGCGAAGATTAACAAGCTAGAAAGTAGAAATTTTGTGAGGGCAATGCTCGACTCTCGTCAAAAACCTCAATTTAGAGGGGATATCTAAAGTTTAGAAGTCACAGGATTCCACCCTTTTTAAAATTTTTGAAGTGGGGGTAATGGGTGGGGGGACTGGGGACAGTGCATCATGCAAATGAAGTAGATAAGTGACTGCCCCTTACTGGTAAATCATTTCCAGAATTCGCAACTAAAAGGTTGGATGTGTCCACACCTACAAGCTTCCCCTGCTCATCTTTTAACTGTTAATAAGCAAAAATAGATGTTCATTAAACCTAAAGTAGGTAAAATTGAAAGCATCAAAATTCGAATAACATTTCTACCACCTTAGATATTATCTCTACCAACTCAGGGTAAGTAACATCGTTAATAGAAGGCAAGTCATTAGCTGCCAAAATAACCTGCAAAGACAAAAAAAATTGCCAACGTCATTACAAGGAGAGCTTAATTGAGTTGTGAGCACTCAAATACAGCCAATGTCTAATCCAATCTGACGCACCTTCATATAATTATCAAGTCTATGAATATGAAAACTGTTAACTTATGATGAAGCTTTATTCATACTTAAAATCTGGTTTATTGAATTTTTAACTATATGGCTATAGCCTCAGAGTTTGTGTCCTGTAACTTCTCAGCCTCATTGGATTGAGGGAATAGAAATAAGACAATAATGATGGCCTCAAGGCGCCAAATTTCTTTTTTATTTATAAACATTTGGAATACGAAACACCTATGAGATTATTATAGATAATTGGATACTTTAGTACTCTTCGTAGGTAATCGCATTTTTGTGTAGATTCTCTACTTTATGATAAACCACTTGTACGAGGCACTCCCCAAATTTATCAATTCAAATTATTACCTTATGAAGAAGAAAAAAAGTGCCACAAGTACAATTCAGGCATAAGAGTATCACAGAACACCTATTCCATTTGACTGAATGCAGCTAAGAAAAGAGTATTAGAAGAGGATAAATTCACTCTCTAAGATACAGAAAACAGCATGTTAAAATATTTAGTGTTGTTAACTATAATTAATATCTACAGAACTGAGCATATTAAAGATGCCTGTAAAATGGCAACTTTACTTTTATAAAAAAAAATGGCATTTTAAATTTTCAATGTAGTCAAAATAGATTATGTAACCTATCTTTTCTTTTTCAGTTTAGTGAGCTCTAGAAAATTTCCATTTTATGTGCAAGAGAGAAACAAGATTCCCAAGTAACCTGTGTCCCATGACGAAGTAATTCTCTCGTAAATGGCAGAATGCCCAGAATAATATCTGCACCAGAATTATCCACAAAGATTACAGCCTGTATAGGAGTAAGGAAGTCAGTGAACCAGCATACATCAAATGCATCGGATATTTGTCATAAACAAGTAAAACATAAAGCCCAGTGGAGAAGATAAGTTTCACATATAACTACTAACCTTTTTCCATGATTTTCTGCTCCATTTTGTTATGAAAGAACATTTGTCATAAACAAATAAAAACATAAAGCCCAGGGGAAAAGATAACTTTCACATCTGGTTAACTACTAACCTTTTTCCATGATTTTCTGCTCCATTTTGTTATGAAAGTATCCAAGTCATCAATAACCCAAGGTCGAGGGACGAGGTTTTGGCAACTAGCTAAAAAAGAAATACCATCCCTTGAAAACAGCTCCGCAAGCTTCAAAAAATATTCATTAAGAACAATTGATTCAACCTTGAAAATGTTCATTTTCAAAATGCTAGTTGTGATTTAAGCAAGATTAAGGGTATCAAAAAATCAACTTGGAAAGATTTTTAGCATGTGGAAGAGTCTGAATAGATTCTGTTAACTCCGGAAGTAAAACTCTTCACAGACTTGAATTAAGTATGCATTTGTGTGCATCAACTTCTACTTTTTCAAGGAGTGCATTTTGAAATAGTTTGAATTATCAGTTTGCGATGGTTTCTTTAGTCCTGTGATTAATTGTTTGATTGTGTAGCTAATAATTAAGTTCTATCTACTATCTAATAATACTTGGGAGTTGGGAAAGGTGTTGTTAGATTAGAGAAAGGATAAAGAGAGTATGATCTAATTCCCTAAAGGTAGGACAAGGATTTGCGACTAGGATAGGAATATACCTAGCTGCCAAATTCAATTAAATGTCTTAAACATTATGCATACTTGAGAGATCAATTCTATAGGAATAAAGGCGATAATCTATTTTGAATAGGCGAGTAGTAATTCGGGAGAATCTACGAGTATTTATGATCCGGTAATTAGCAATAGTCAATAATTCAGATTAGGAGGAAGTATTTTGATACCTCAATAAGATTGGTGACCCAGCCACAACCCTGGAATGCTCATCTCTCTATGTAAATTCTAAAGTGTGAAATCACGTCATAGATTACTTGTTAGAATAAATAATCTAGTTTTACATTTTCGTAGTAGTTTATAATCAAATCAACTTTGGGAAAAAATACTTGTTTAATTAATTAGTAATAGTGAAGTCTAATAAACCGTAAATCAGAAGTCCCTGAGGCTACGATATCCGACTCTCGAGTCACTATATTACTTGGCAACCATGTGCGCCTGCGTATGCCTTTGGGAGCAACAGAAGTGGTCACCATAATACTCAAAATATTTAGAGAGGCCCCAAATTGGTTAATGGAAATAGTATATTTAGTTTTTTAATCAAGAATAGCATTATATTTAGTTTACATTACTCGGTTCACTGTCATTGCATATAATACAAATATACAACATGGCCAAACTCGTGATGAAGATGAACTGACTCTTTGTGATAGTGGTGAATAAATCAGTGATCACTTGCTCTTCCCACATTCCTATTGAGGTTAAATTACTTTAAAGAACTTAAAAATGTCTTCTTTCAAGATGCACCCAATGACAAAGCACATGTTATAATAAACACAAATTTAGTTCTTAAATTACGCGCTTTTGAGAAGCTCTTGCCACATAATTTTTAATTTTTTTTTTATCCAGACCCTCCTTCAAACACCATGCACAGCAGAAACTTAGTGCACCGAGCTCCCCGCACCACCACCCACGACAATGGTATATGAGTACTCTTGCCATATAATCAAAGGCACAAATTATATGCATACATTTCTTTGTTGAGGAGTCATCGAATAAAGGGCATGGCATACCTCGGCATAGTCGTGGCAAGTCAGAGGTACAATTTAATGTTAAGTACATATATATTTCTTTATATCTATGAAACATTACCTACCTGTGCCGAGCCAAGATCAAATAGGTTTCCTGCAAAAATCCCTTTGACCAAGTTCTCCATACGCTTAGCTTCATCCTCAATATCATCATTTAGATGTACTACATCCTCAAATAAGGATATAGCCTTTGCATTTTCTTCGTCCTAGTTGATTTACATAAGCCCAACAACAAAAAACAGTCAAATCTTCTACAAATTTTGGTTCACATGGGATAACAGGTTAAAAAACAACAAAATGATTTTCAAATGAGCAACGAGCTTATTAATTTGACCTAAAAGTTGATCTGCGAAAATTCTCACAGGAAAACTGGGATTGCTTATTTGAACAATAAGGCATGCTCACATCAACAGCAGAGACCAAAGTGTGTGTTTGCATAGTCATGCATGAAGTACTGGTTTATGGACAGAGATACTTTCCTTAAAAAAAAATCTAAATAATGTTTGGTTATAAATTGGAACAATTTTTTGGTTAATTTTTGAAGATGCGTTTTTGTGTTTGGAAAACTGATTTGACCTCTTTTTCAGTGATTTTTTTTATTCCCACTCACAAAAACTCCAAACTCTTTCTCAAGTGAAATACATGTCCAAACAAAACTTCAACATCCAAATACCATTTTTCAATTTTAAAATGTCTTTTTTTTTTTAAGTTTCAAACGTAGATGATACATGTTTTCTTATGATTGCGATAGATTTCATCTTTATTAAAGTTCTTTATATCTTTGTTGTTCATTGAGAACTTCCAATTCTAAGAAATGATGAATAAGTCAACCTGAGCACTTACCTTAACCTTTTTAAATATATCTCTGAATCCCAATTCCCTAAGCACTTGCTCTCTAAGGCGACAAAGAAGCTAAAAAGTGTAAACAGGTTAGCAAGAATAGAGAAAGGACACATAAATGATGGATCCATTTTATATAAAAATGGTTAAGACTTACAATGCCATCAGGCGGCCCTCCGTGACTTTTAGGATCTTTCTTCAAATCCTCGAGTATTTCAGTGTACCTAGTGGTATATGAACATCTTACTATAAATCTCCTTAAATACACAAACAGCCTATTCCATAAGGAAGGTTATGCTTTAGTTTGATGAAAAAAGAGATGAAGACATGGATGGGTGAGGGTTAATTCTCTTACTGAATAGAGTAAAGAGAAAACAGGAACAAAAAGTTACCTGTGAGCAAACTTTTCGGCTCGAGAAAGAGCATCTGGAACAGTGTCATCGCTCTCGGCCCTCTTCCTAAAGTTAATTTAAAATATTTCCACAAACCAACAAAAAAAAAATGAAGGAGAGAAGTAGAGAATTGACGAAGCACCTAAAAGAAGAGATGGAATTCATGAAGACGTGGATCCAGGAAAGCTCAGTAGGCGTTGGTTTAGTGGGACTTTTAGAAGGAAACCTGTAAGGGATTGTACATGCCCGGTAATTGCAAGTCATCAGCAACGGAAAAGGCACCAATTCCCCGGAGCTCTCCATACTCTGCTGCTACCAAATAACTTGCTTTACCCGCACCAAAACAATGGAAAAGGAAAGGTGAAAAACATTTACACCCAGAATTTACTTTCAAAATCAAACTTAGCTTCTGCTTTGAAAAAAGAAAAAAGACATAAACTTACATGAAGTTATCGAATTTTCAAGAACACATTTAAACTTTGCAGTTTTATTTATAATGAATTTATTGTCCCATTATGAGTGGCAGAGTGTAGTTCAATCGTCATTGGTCCGTGAGTCGAGCCAAAAAATAAATAAATATTTATTTTAACATTTATTTAATTAGAAATATTATTTTCTTTTCATTACTTTTATTGTTTTAATTGAACTTTCTCAATTCATTCTTTTCCATTATCTTGTTCGTCCAAATTTTAAAATCCAATTACCTTTTCTTTATCTTCTTCAACTTAGAAGAACCAACCAATACTGAACACTAGCCCCATTTTGTAGACGGGTTGGGACCGGCCTTCTATCCCGGTGAACAATGTTCCACTGATTAGGCGGGGATAGGATTCGAACCTGCAATCTTCAGGTCATGAGCCTGATGAGTTGACCAATTCCTCTACCCCGCTTCTTCCCCTTCTCTCTCTTTCTTTTTTGGGAGAGTATGCCAATATGATCTTAATGAGGTGCGGGGCTTTGCATCTGACATTCGTTGGGCTTCTCTCTTTTGGAGCCAAAATCAGTAGTACTAGGGCCTTCGAGTTGGAATTTCCAACTATAAACAAGTGTAGTGAAGTCACCTCCATTCTCGATTTCTATTCCATTTTTATCACTTTTTTTCTTGTCTCTTGCTTGTCTTTGTTTCTTTTTCTTCTTTTATCCTCTTTTTAATAAAATAAAAAAAAACAAATGTGAACTCCATTGTTCGATTGATTAGAGAGTATTATGAAACTCCATTTTTATTTTTATTTTTTGTCTGAATATAGAACTCCATTACCTTGCTTTAGTAACTTGAGAGCTGAATTGATTTGGTTGTATTTATTTACTTATAATTTTTTACTGATGTGTAATGTTAAAAAAAAATCTATTGTAATGGAGTTTCTTTGTATCACTGTTGTAATCAGTGTTTTCAAAAATATTTTGGGGCGAGTCTCGGGGCGGGGCATACCAAAAACGCTCCGGGGCGTAAGTTCTAAAATTTGAGGCATAAGCCTCGAGCATAAAAACGTAAGTCCTGGGCGTAAAAACGTAGGCCCGGGCGTTTTTAATTTATTTGTTTGAACCTTTTTTGCTTTAAATCATATTTTTTATTATTGGTGTTAATGATATTTCTCAACAGTAATTATAATACTTTTTTTCTTCATTATTGATTATTAATACTTATCTCAAATAAAAATCATAATATAATTTCTATATATTATAGGTTATTTATAAAATTTATTTATAAAATCATTGAAAGGTTTACTTTTGCTTATTTTATTAGTAATAAAACTATAAAATTGAATATACATGAGACTGCGCCCCGTAGATCCATGGGACTTACGCTCCGTGTCTCGGGGCTTACGCCTCGCCCTTGTATAAAATGCCTCGCCTCACGCCCCCGCCTTTTAAAACATTGGTTGTAATATTGCTGAAAAGAAGATGGTAGATTGGAGTGATTATTAATTTTTAATTTAGTAGTGATTTTATCAATTTTAATCTAGTTTAGTGATTATATAGTAGTGGAAATAGTTCTGTAACAGGGAAGCATCATGGAGGCTACGTTGAAGGCGGCAATGACTGCTACTTTAGAGGATTTACTGCAAAGAACAAAGGGTTTGAGTAATGAAGGTTGAAGAAGAAAGTGGAAAAAATGAAAATAAAGTTAATAAAATTAGAAAAAATGAAACTAAAAATTTAAAAATTTAATACATGGCAAACAACAATTGGTGCGTGATTGCACTTCTTTCTTACAATTGAGGTTGGGTGAAAAGTGAGATATTTATAATACTCTTAAATTGTTCAATAAGGTAATAGGACACCCACAAAGTTAAGGTGTTTTTTTGAAAATTCGAGACAACTTCAGTGGTGACTTTATGTCTTTATAAATAATTCCTTCTGGCTTTTCCTATTTGACTTTTTAAAATGTCTATTCTATCCTTGCATTATCAACCTTTATTTTTTATTTTTTTATAATTTTTTTAAAATCATAATATTTTATATTTTAATCAATATAATAAATTTTCTATAAAAATATTAATTTCGTCAGAAAAGAAGAAAACATTGATTAAGTATATAATATAATGTTATTCTATTAGTTAAGAACATATGTTTATTAATTAATAAATTTTCAAAAGACAATATATCTTAAATATTTAAATTAATATCATTTATAAAGTTTCTTATTTGTCTGATATAAATTTTAAATAATTAACTTTTATATTTAAAATTTAATATAGTCTTATGATTGTAATTATGCACACAAACAGGACATGTGTAATTACACTGTAACAAACAAATAGGTCAGTGTAATTACTAGGCTAGTAATTATGACCCTGTTAATTACATCAATTTCAATTAGCATGTGGCTTTCCAAACAAACGCTATAAGTTTTTTTTATCTTAATTTGTGTGATTTTGATAGAATTTGAATTAAGACTTGATTGATTTTTTAATATGAATTTTAGATATTTCAAGTTGGCAATTATTATAATTTATACTATTTTTTATGTAATTTCAATAATACATGTTACTTTCATTGTCTCAATATGTGTGGCACTGATATAATTTTTATATGTCTTTTACATTTTTAAGTTGTTAATTATTGTGACTTATAGTTCATTTTATGATATTTATACATAATACATGTTTCTTACTTTGTTCCAATTTATGTTGCACATATAAAGTTTTGAGAATCAATAAAAAAATTATGTCTTTTAAATATTTAACCTATGGGACTTAAGGAATGATATTAAAAAAAAAAGAGGGAAAATATTCATATATAAGAAATATGAAGTAGAAGAACCCAGATTCCAAATGAACAAATTCAAACTTGAAAAGGATCTTGAGGTACCTCAAAGGTTATCTTGGCAAAGGGATTGATCAAGAAAGATCTTTTGTTCTTCTTATATATGAGATTGTGACTGGATTCGCATATGTTTGGTTTGCTCTAGTTTTTGTTGTTTTTGATGTTGAAACGGTTTGTCTTTATCCATGGGCAATGAGTTTCGACGTATTGGGTGTATCTATATTTATAGAAGCTTTCATTTTCGTGCTTATCTTAATTATTGGTTTAGTTTATGCATGGCGAAAGGGGGCATTAGAATGGTCTTAGCTCCTGAATATTCAGACACTAAAAAGAAAAATGGTACGGTTAGTTATTGTGATTTATAGTGCAATTACGTAATCTTTTAATACATAACATATTCTAAAATAAAAACAATAAATTAAAACAAAGAAAATATAAAAATGGGTAAAACAGATATGTCAACGGACAATTGTCTGCTTCTAGCGGTTGAAGCATGCATGTTGACCCTAAGCAGGAAAAACCGCAAACGGCTCAAAAGTAGTACATCCGGAAGTTGCTCAAAATCTTCCCTTAAAAAATATAAATATATGTTACTTATTTTGTTCCAATTTATATTGCACATATAAAAAATTGAGAGTCAATCAAATTTTTATATGACTTTAAAATATTTTGAATTGTTAATTATTGAAATTTATAGTACTTTTTACATAATTTTTTAATGGTGAAAATTATTTACACCCCTGAACTTTGATTTAAAAATCAAACTTCCCCCTCAACTTTGAGAAATAATCGTTCTCTCCATTTTTTTCTAAATGACTTTTATACATGTCCATTCTACCCTTACATTATCAATCTTCATCTTCTTTTTTTCATACTTCTTTTAAAATCATAATATTTTTATTTTTAATCTATATAACAATTTTTTCATTAAAAATTCTTAATTTCATCCCTAAAAGAAAAAAATATATATTGATTGAGAGTATAATTTAATGTCGTCCTATAATAAAATCAATGTACAAAATAAAAAATAATGTTATTAATTTAACGGAATCTATAATTATGTGATAATTTTATAAATATATTTTGATGCAAGAAATAAAAAATTAATTAATAAAAATAAATATATATATTTCATAACAATTTCTTAAAGATTATCTATTCATATTGTACAAAAATTGAAATTATAATTTAGAAAATCTATTATTAATGAAAATCATAATTCATTTATCTACATAGACAATAGAGAATAAAATATAGAAAGAACTACATAAATATGCCCTTTTAACTTGGGCACTTGTCATCTACATCTTTCAACTTTAGGTTTGCACAACTAGACACTTAAAATTATATATATAAAATTGAACAAGTAAAACACATATTCTAGACATGACAATTCACATGAGATACACTCCAACTAATTTGTATTATGTCATGTAGGATACATTTTATGGTATGTGTAGAATATATGTGTTTACTTGTTCAATTTTATATAAGTTTAAATGCCTACTTGTGCACATGCATAAGTTGGAGGACATAAATATCAGTCGAGACCAAGTTAAAGAGTCTGTTAATGTATTATGCCTAAGAGATGGATGAAACTACAATATGTATGCACATAATACATTTATACACACAACTTAATGTATGTAATATTAAAATAGCAATAAAAAAATAACATTATATTTTCCAACAAACTTATAAAAGGATTATTCTACGTACTTATAAGGTTAATATATATATATATATATATATATATATATATGTAATAATATTGTATAAATGAAGGATTAAAAATGACTAAGGTAAAATAGATTTTGTATAGGATAAAAGGGGGAGAATGATTATTTCATAAAGTTTGGGGGGGCACAAAGTTCGAGGGTGTAAATGATTTTCACCCATTTTTAATATATAAGAGATTCCAAAATTAAAACGGAGAAAATACAAAAATGAGCAAAAACAGATACATCAACGGACAACTGTCTGCTTCTAGCACTTGAAGCAAGTATGTTTGATCAAAAGTGGGACAATCGAAAGTTGCTCAAAGTCTTCCCTTATAAATAAAAAAATAGTAGAGTAATATATTGGAATTTTTGGTAGCAAAAATGTGGTAGGTATTTATAATATAAAAGAATCTTAGTAGCTTAGTTGGTTGGTTAAGCGAATGAATACAATCCCTTATATTTTTATTGTTTGTATCTTTGTATACATGTGAGTTGTATTCATCGATACAATCTAAATACTTGTATATTTTATATCTTTATATACACTCAGATTGTATTCGTTGATACAAGTAAATGTGCGCATGAACACAATTGATACAATAGGGAATACATACAAGCGATATTAGAGCGAATGAGTAAAGTCCTTGTTTTTATTTTTTTGTATCTTTATATACAGTAGATTGAATTAGTTGTTACAACTTGTATTCATCCGTACAACATGTATCCATCGGTACAACCTAATTGTATGTATGAATGCAACAAATACAATCTTCTAATACCTCAAAAAATATAAATATACAGAGAGAGAAGGGGAGGGGGGGATACAAAATACAAAGAGAGGTCAAAATATAAAATACAAAGAGGGAGTGGAGGGAGAAATGGAGAGAGGAAGAGAAAGAGCGAGAGACAAGGAAAGAGGCGAGAAAAATATGTTTTTTTTGCCTAAAAACTGTCGCTACAGCTATTAAATATCTAAACTGTAGCTGTTTTTTAAATTTGCTCTATATATAGGGTGTGTTTGGTATGAAGGAAAATATTTTCCTATAAAATGTTTTCTTGAAAAACAAGTGGATTTCTAACTTATTTTTTCATGTTTGGTTGGTGAGTAGAAAATATTTTTTAATGTTTGGTAGGTGAATGAAAAATATTTTCTAGAAAATATCTTTTTTTTTGCTAGAAACTAGAAAATACTCTTTAGAAAATATTTTCAGACCCGAAAAATAACCCCGATAATTGATCTAGGACCCGACGCTGACACCCAAACTAAGACAAGACCCCTACGACCGTTCCAAAATCCGACCCTGAGATCTGATTTCGATCCTAAAATATTTTTCAAAAATAATTTTTTTTTAAAAAAAAAAATATAAAATTGACGGGGTGGCATAAAAATGAAATTTTAAAAATTTGAAATATTTTTCAAAAATATTTTTTTAAAAAAAATTGACAAGGGATGGCGATTGGGGGATGGCTAGGGTAAGGTAGGGGGTAAGGGTGGACTAAAAATTGATTTTTAAAAAAATATTGACTCGAGGTGGGGGGGGGGGGGGGGGG
>JAJONR010005630.1:0-61032 GCA_029582245.1 Solanum etuberosum | reverse complement strand
TTTAAAAATATTTTAAAATCTATTTAGTAAATAAAAAAATAAATACTATATTCTAAGAAAATCAATTTAACCCCCCCCCCCCCGGCCCCAATGATAGTCGTCTCTACTACATCCAACAATTTTTTGTTTTATTTAATCTACTTTTTAAAATTATTTCGGAGCTTTTTTTTTCTTTTTCTATTTTGGTGTTGTTTTTAGAGAAAAATAGAGGAAGGAGGGAGAGAAAGAAAGAAAAAAATATAAAATATGAGTGTTGGTATCCATTTTTCCGACGAAAAAGGTGGAGAGCAGTGATTGTAGATTTAGAAAAATAATACAATGAAGAAGAAGAAAAATGATTTGAAAACGGATTTGAATAAAAAATTCGAACTCCATTGAAGGAGTTTAAGCTTCAAAAAATGGTGGGACAGTGGCTTGAAAAATGGAGAAGAAGAAGAAAAAATAAAATAAAATAAAAAATAGCTAAATTGAGCGTTTCACGCTCTATTGTTGAGTGTATCACACTCACTTTGACATGTCAGCAAAAAGTGTCAAAATGACACAACGGAACCCTACATGAGGTGTCTAAAATGAACATCCTCCAGTTAAGGTGTCTAAGTGAAACTTAATGCCAACTTTAGGGGGCCACCGATGGATTAGGCCAATGTAGTATAAGCATTAGATGAAGCTGACTGAGTCCATCTCGCATATCAACTTCCTTTATCGATAGGGATAGAGGTACGATACACGCATCAAGATATGATCTTTGCTTTTCCATCCTTGGGACTCAGATTGTTATAAATTAACTTACAGGAAGCATGTAAGAAAGCAGCAAAAATACAATATTCTTAATCTCATATATATCAGAAATGGTAATTGTCATACTTTCAAATTTGAAAGCAGATAAAATGGTCTGTAGAACAGGGAGTTTAATTTTGAACAATTAGTCTCAAGACCCCATCTGAAATCCAAACTAGAAAAGACTAAAAGTGAAACAACAAATCTTTAACAAAATTCCATGTAGAAAGCTTGTTCAAAGTAATCTTGTTTCATGGTTTTCCCTTTCATCTGCCTCAAAATGAATTTGCTCCCGAAACAGCGCCAATATAACTTGCTGTTAACCAGTGCTTGTGCAGCTCATGCTATCTAATATATTTGACTATTGTACAATGACTACACTTTAGTGAATGTTAGAAACAGCTGGTGCTGAAATAGTTTTAAGAGTTGAGATACTCTTCATAGCCAACTTTTTCTAGTCTCTCCCCTTTTACCAAAACCTCATCTCTTCTGTCCTCTTGATACTGGGCCATCCTACAAGATGATCATTATGTTCCTAGTCATTCTCATAATCAACCGTGTCGAGCAAAAACAAAAAAGTCATTTTTAGGGGTGGGTGGGAAAATGAGCTAATAGCATTAGAACATAGTAATGTTATTACTTCCATCGGAAAAAGTATCTTGAAGTTTTTCATTCTTCCGTTTACTGACATCTCATACTTGCTCTTTTCAAGAAAAAAAAATATAATTTCTTCCAGTTTACTTCTGATGACTTTAAGTAGATGGTGAGAGAAGGGGAAGGGAAGAATTTTTTATAGAGAAAGATGAGAGGAAAGTTTTATTACCTAGCTTGCAAGTTAATGTCGCTGATTCCTAACAATCTTACTGCCAGCAGACCAGCATTTGTGGCGTTGTTGATTGCAACGGTTGCAACTGGGACTCCTCTTGGCATCTACATAAATGAGAAACCATGATCTTTCAACTGCTATGACCAAAAATGTCTTACTAGCTGTATGAATGAAACATTCCCAACTTGCTTGATTACACAAGCAATAAAGCAACTTAAAATAGTTTCCCAAAACTACCACGACCATAAGAGCAAGGTTGCATCTAAAGAGTAAAGGAACAAGTAAACATTTTTACTTCTAAAGCATTTCAGAAAAATATAGGCCTCTAATAGGTCAGGGTGCATTGCCACTACCAGTAGAAAGACGGCTCCATCCATGAGTCCAAGGTGTTATACTACAGTAAGGCATAGAACTCCGTTGAAGAGATAAAACTAGGATATTGACTCCAAGTGGAGCAAAATGGATAGTGAAGATTCATGTAGCTGACGAACTAGCTCGGATTGAGGCATAATTGTTGTTAATGGACTTGAGCACTAGTCCAACCAAGAATAATGATAACGGCACTTTGTCCTCTAAAAGATAACACATGCATTATTCTTTTGCAATTCTTATCTCTTTTTTTTCTCTCTCTCTCTATCTAACTCAAAATCCTAAATTGTTATCATTATTAAATTTTCTTTTGAAAGGAATTTTTTTTATTATCTCTTAGGTATTTTTCCAGCTAGCACACTCACAAAGGTCATTGAACTTAAAAAAGATATTAAACCCCCATAACTACTGACTTGACATAACTGAATAATCTAGAGTAACAGAAGTACCTGAACAATGGATAATAGGGAATCAAGTCCATCTAATGTGGAAGCCCGTACTGGAACACCAATAACAGGTAGTGGAGTCAATGCAGCGACCATTCCTGCTCAACCAAAAAGCCACATTTAGTGTATGCTAGAAGACCTACAACAGAATAAGTTATTTTGTAGGGTAAGACAACCGACCAGGTAAGTGGGCGGCACCACCAGCCCCAGCAATTATTACTTGGATACCACGTTCTCGCGCAGACAATGCATAAGAAAACATCATCTCAGGTGTACGGTGGGCTGAAACAATTTTTACCTGCATCATTACAAGGTTCTTGGGTAAATATTTCATGGTAAACACAATTGGCAAGCTGCCAAATGAAATGGAAAAGGAGGTGCAATAGTTAATGGTGAATACTTCAGCATGCACATCAAACTCTTCTAAAATCTTGGCAGCATCCTTCATAACAGGAAGATCTGAATCAGATCCCATTATGATTCCAACGCGTGGTGCAACTGCATATTGGATGAAACAAAAATCAAGGTTGTAACTACTCCTGAATATCCTACCAGAGTGCAATATTTACACACAGAGAACTTGAATATGTTTATGAAGCATTTTGACAACTAACCTGCAGGCTGGTCATTAACACTGTCTTCATTTAGCATCAGTTTTAGCTGCTCTTCCACAACTCCCATAGAAGAGCCAACTATTGTGATGTGTCCCATCTTCCGTTGCCTTCGCATCTCTACAAGTCATTGAAGCATACAGTTTCATTATTTGGTGGCATACTTACATGCTTTTGTTTTTTAATGGGAAAGAGAGCGTATAAGGTTACATCCAAAAATGTATATGAGGAACGTAAGGAGACAGACCACCAATACGAGGTCAAATCCACCAACCTGGCTTGTCATACCAATGAATAGATGCCCCTGGAATTCCCAATGCCCTTCCAATAAGTTGATTAGCCAAAAGAAATCCAGGTTCTCCCTAGAAGCAAAAACACAATGTTAGACAAGCATATGATAGCTGCTGCTCATGCAACTAGTATAAATGCAAACAACAAATACAAACTTCAAATATGCATGGAAACAATTTTTTTGAAGATGCAGCATTATTTAAACACCAATCGTCACACGCAAGTTGATGTGTTGTATTAAGGAGACAGATGGTAAAAGCAATTGTCCTTCAACACATTCATGTGAAAATGCATATTGAAAAAGACAGAATGCCTCATGTGTACAAAATTTCCTTAAGCACAACAACAGTGATTCAGTAATTAGCATTTACTGAACTCATCAAAATTGTGGGGAAGAAAAATTACTAAGGAAGCTTACATCGTCTTCCCCCAATATGTTATACATGACTGCAGCAGGAGTTTTCATTGATGGATCACCAAGTGGAAGGCCAACGACAGCCCGCAAATGCTGCTCATATTGTGAAGTGAAGCAAGCCTCAATGGTGTGATGTCCACTATTATGAGGTCTCGGAGCAACTTCATTTAGTAAAATCTGCAAGAAGTTAACAATTACAAACATGTTAAGTTTTAAAAAATATGAATGCTTTTGAAGAGATCTGTAAATACACAAACTGATATAGTTCCTTCTATAAAACAAAAATATATCAAATACGTGTGGAAAATGCCAGACAACCTGACCATCCTCTGTCAGAAACAACTCAACAGCGAAGACTCCTGCACCTTCTAATGAACTAACAGCTCTGTGTGCAATATCTGTTGCAAGCTTCATAATCTTCCAAGATACATTAGCAGGTGACTTTACGATATGACAAATGTTATCCCTGTCAAAACAAAAATCCAGTAATCAGGAAATGATAGCACAGTCAAACTACGTCCATGCTAGCACAAAGGATACGAGAAATGGTGAATATGTAGGAAAAAGAAGCACAATCAAACCTGTGAATAGTTTCTACAGCAGGATAACATGCAATCGAGTTATCCCTTCCCCTAGCCACAATCACTGAGAGCTCCTGAAATACAAAGAAATGAGGTTCTTAATTATCTATCAAAATCTTTAAAAGTTAGAAAAGACAGGCCAATCCCTGCCTAAGAAGTAGCGGAAGGTGGTGATTTCTTCACATGAATATAAAATTTGAAATGACCTCCGAGGTATAACGAAAACTTCCGGTCTAAATATTAATAAGTCCAAAGATTGCTAAAACAGGAGTAAATATGTTAACCTTTGAGCTGATGTTTAATACATTGTCACCTTCCTCAAAAAAAAGATTGCTAAAACAGGAGCATTTGCAAACTTACATTCTCTAACTCCTTATTAATCTCAAAGCTTTCCAGCATTAGATTAATGACAAATAGTCCATCAACATGGATAACTTTCAAATTCACTTTAGAAGATAAATCTAAAGATTGAAGGGCCCCTTTTTAACATGTATTAATCCTCAAAAACAAAAACCCCAAAATAATTCCCCAGATGACTTTTTGTATGAATATACCAAACAAAATCAAGCTACAAGTCGATGTTTTTTGTTGATTTTATGTAAATTTTTGGTTTTGCTTGGACACTGCTTATTTCAAGAAGGTAGGTTTCCCATACAGAATTACAAGTTACGCAAAACCTGCTTCAAATCAATGTAAAGCTAATGATGCCTTCTGAAATAAAGAGGAGAGAGTGGTTGTCTCATTGACTTTGAGCTTCAAAATAATGGTGTTGAGATCTGACTAACATAGTGTCTTGGTATAAATAGCACTGGATGAATATGATTCCTTGTATAATTGCATAAAGCAAAGACAAATATAGTTCTATTCTGTTTTGTAGAAACTGATCAGTAAATGCATATATAAAAACTCGCTTAAAAATGAAACAAATTCTAACCTTCACAAATGGAGCCCATTGTTCAACATATAAACCACGATCATATCCTCCAAGTGCTGAAAATAAAATTGAACCACAAATTATTACGGCCTGATTAAGCTTCAATCCAGGACAAACAAATTAACGAAGTAGGTGTCATCCATTCCTAAAGAGAGAAAAAGTGGAAATTTTGATTCTTAACCAAAGAAGCTTTCCAACTATTTTAGCAAATGGTGTTCCCCTGAAATAGTATCATTCAATATAAGGCCCATAAATGTGTTAACAAATCTCCATGTGACTTCTTCGCTATTTCGAACACAGATTAAATTAGAAACTCACGGAAACTACTTATCTAGTCATTTCTTCTCCCAGAGCCTTATTTTCTCTCTTGGATAAAAAATTAAGAAGCAAAGGAAATACTTAGCAAATTTGTTCAGATTGGCATATTACCATTAACAGCAGCGGAGAGCTGCTCCTCACTTTTAGAAACAGCATTGCCACGCCCATCATATGCCAACCTCCTGCTCTTTATCATAAGAGGATAACCAAACATGTCCCCTGCTCGTCTAGCACTTTCAAGGTTATCAATCTGTTTGTGTTGTATTTCCCAGATAAGTAAGAATTATCAAATTTATATCACAGGGGGAGGATAAATAAAAATGGCAATTCTTGCCACCACATGCAAACCTGCATAAACTCAGGAAGTGGGATACCATGACGAGAAAAGTGGACCTTCTGAAGATATTTATCCTGTTACAAGAAAGCATAAATGAACGAAGCAAAGAATTGCTGTTTGTATGAATAACCAACGAAATAATCTTAGCATTCCAGAGAAATTAACATTCTTTCATCCAAACTAAGACATATTAAAAGACTAACCTGTATTATGCGAATAGTCGAAGCCTTTGGTTGGCAATCCACACCTTGTTGCTCAAGCTTCTCAAGTGTGGCAACGTCAACATGCTCAATCTCAACAGTTAGTACTCCACACCTGCTATGACATCCAAATTAGCTAGTTTCAAAAACCAAAATCCATAAACATATGACTAGTAAATACCAAACCTTTTCCCAAATTCTTCAACTGTGGCACTGTCATCATAGCTTCCCACCACATGTTGATGTGCTAGTGCACTAGCAGGACAATTCTCCATTGGGTCCAAGACAATCACTTTGATTGCCATTTGGGATGCTGCTTCACACAGCATGCGACCCAGCTGCCCTCCTCCCAAAACACCCACAACCGTTTCCGATAGTCCATGGACTGCTGAACCACTGCATCAAATTTGACAGTTAGACACATTCCAGAGCACCATCAACAAGAACCATATAAAAGTACTCCCTATGTTTCAATTTGTTTGTCTAATTTTGACGTACAAAGTTTAAAAGAGCATAGAAAGACTTCTGAATTTTGTAATCCTAAACTAAACATACTAATGTGTCTTAAACATGTTAGGTGGAAAATTGGAACTAAAGAGTTGTAAAAAGTTCTTTCCGGACTAAAAAGGAAGTAAAACACATAAATTGAAATGGCTTTTTCTTAGCAACCTTCATGAAGAGCACAGTAACATATGAACTCCAAATTGCAAGAAGTGGCCAGAATATGAATAAAATCTCAAAAACAAATAGGAACACATCAATTTCAATAAAACCCCAAGAAAAAACTAGCAAATAAAGCGTCAAATTCAAATTAGCGTCACCCCACCCAAAAAAAAAACACAAGAATCCATTAGCAAAAGGATTATATGCCTTTTTTCACCAAGAACTAATCACTAATATATCAAAAACACAAACTTTAAAGATGCTTGAGCAACCCCATATCAAATTAAGTACCTGGGTGAGACATGTACAACTTCCAATGAAGCTCTACAAGACAATACAGGAGAGCTATTCTGAGTTTGCTGCGATGACGAGAACAAAACACGCTGATTTTTGTCCATGGTACGAAAAAGAACCCTCTTTTGAGCAAAAATTGTAGAAACGAAAGAGATTCTTTGATGGGCAGAAATAGTTGGGAGAGTGTTGTTTAAGCTCAACATTGTCCTTTCTCTTCTTCTTCTTTTTTCCACCAACTGAGAAGCTGGGGGAGAGCCGACCGGTGATATACGGCGGCCGGAGAAGTTGGGGATGACAGACCGGTGATATACGGCGGGCGAAGAAGTTGGGGGCAGAGAGCAGACCGTACAGGGGAGAACCGGTAGGTTTTCCGGTTTAAATTTTTTCCTTTCGTATTTCTGATTATTTTTGTTATAAAACAAAAATTGATTATTGAAAAATAAATAAATAACATGATTTCTTCTTTCTCATACTTAAAAAGGTTTGGGAAAATTATATGAGTTGATAAACACAACTAATTTATTATTCAACGAGGTTACAATTTCAATTAATTACTGTGTGTGACTATAATTTAATATATTTTGCTATTAATTATGGAACCACGAATGAATTGTATAAGGAAGAACTAAATTGAATTATTAATTTTAAATCGAAAAACATTTGTTGTAGTATTATGAATGAAAAAATCAAACCAAAATTTTGATTGTTAAAAGTTAAAATCCATTAAAAATAAAAATCAAAGTTTTTGCTAGTTAATGGTTTCCTAGAAAGATTTATTTGCGTATACAATTTATTTAAATCTAAAGGAATACTCCTTCTGTTCTTATTTAAAAAAAAATAGAAGTTTATTTTTATTTTTATATTAAAAAAAACTCCTTCCGTCCTCATTTACTTATTAAATATTTTCTAATTTGATTTCTCTTTTTACTTGTCATTTTTGACAAATCAAGGAAGGACAATTTTTTTTATTATTATTATACAATCAATTTATTAATATTAAGTTAATGTCTTTCAAAGATGTAATGAATACATATATTTGAAACCTCGATAATTAATAGGGTTAAAATGATAAATTCACTGAACTAATCATTAATTTTTTTTAATAAATGTGACAATTTAAAATTTGACAAATAAAAAGAAACAAAGAGAGTATGTGTCAAAGATAAAACTGGTAACATGAGTTGTAGTTTAACATTTATTCAATAGTACAAAGTATTTAACTCAGAGACCGATCTTTTCTACCAACTACTTGATCAATATCAAAAACAAATTGGATTATAATTATTGTGCTGAAATTTTGCTAACTCACAATAAATAGCAAAAAAAGATTATATTTTATGATTTACTTCTAGTCAATTCCTCTATTTTCATCTTGAAAGATTCGGAAAAAATAAAACATGCCTTTTCCCTATGCGTGGAGTGCCGGAAGGTATTAGTGTTTTATCAATATCATAGTGTTCGAAAACGAAAGATGAAACATAAATCATGGATCAACTAAGCCCTCTCGGGGACTTTTTTAAAGTGGAACCTCATGTAAATACCATGGAATAAGGTTTGATCCTATTCATGGAGATTCCGTAACTATTCCAAAAATCGAAAGTTCGACACAATTGGTATTTTTTTTTGGAAATTGGAAGCAGTTACTAATTCATGATCTGGCATGTACAAAATGAAAACTTGATTCTCGATTCTACGAGAATTTTTATGAAAGCCTTTCATCACATTTAGATAAAGTTTGTTTGACTAACTCCAACTCTTTAATAACATCACTAATGCCCATTCTTTCTTTTGGTGAATCCATAGTGCAAGCAATCCCAATTTTACACATACAAATTGAACACTTTAAAATGTTATCTTTGGTTTTCCTTTCTTGCAAGCTGTGGTAAATCATTTGATCAACAATATCCATGACTCTACCAGTAGAATAAGCCATTTTAGCATAGTTATGAAGGTTCATTCCATTTGAAAAGGCGTCGTCTGTCGGGTTTTTCCCTGTTAACATCTCCAGTATGATTATTCCATAGCTGTATATGTCACCATAAGTTGATACTTCACTTACCATTCCATATTCTGCAGAAAAAAATTCATTAGTCCATATCAAAATCACTCCATTTTATGTTTGTCTGGTTTGGACTTGCCACGAAGTTTAAGAAAGTATGTAAGACTTTTGAATATTACGGTCTTAAACATAGTATGATCTTAAACGTGTCAGGTGGAAAGTTGGAATTAGATAGTTGCTAAAAAAGGGAAAGAGATGTTTACCTGGAGCTGCATAGCCAACTGATCCTTTAATACCAATAGTGCTAGTTTCTCTTTGAGATGTTTCTTGGAGGAATCTTGATAAACCAAAATCGCCAACACGGGCAGTCATGTTCTTGTCTAGTAGGACATTGCTTGGCTTCAAATCACAATGAACAACTGGTGTTTGGGTTCCATGATGAAGATAATCTAGCGCGAAAGCCATATCTGTTGCAATGCTTACTCTCTGATAAAGATCTAGATATCGAACGTGCAGACTTCCATCATTAGAAATGTAGCCAATTGTCTAGGCTACCGTTAACCATGAACTCGTAAATGAGGGCCTTAAAATCATTGCCCTGAAAGTCAGTACCTGAGCATGCAGTTACTAACTTGACAAGATTTCTATGCCTGAGGTTCTTTAAGACTTCACATTCTGCAATGAAGCTCTTCAAAGCTCCTTTATGCTGCAAATCGAGTACTTTGATCGCGACAGTTTTTTCATCTGGACCGAGAATTCCTTTGTATACAGAACCAAAACCACCCTTACCAATTAAATTATCTGAGGAGAATCCATTGGTTGCTTTCAGAAGTTCCCCATAGGAGATTTTCAAGAACGAATCATCTGCTAAATCGAGTGAAGGGCTACGTTTCCTCTTTAAGAAACACAAAATTAGGAGCACCAGAGCAAGTGTTACTCCAAATAATCCACAAGCAACAGAAATAATTATCTCCAAGGTTGATGACAATCTTCTCTTTTTCGGCATTGGAAACTTACATTGTGGTAGCTTTAGCATTTGAGAACCTCCACAAAGATTTCTGTTTCCGTTGACTATTGCTGCACTTGCATTACCGAAAACTCCTCCTCGAGGTACTTCACCCTCAAAATTGTTAAATGACAGGTTTAAGCTTTTCAATGATATGAAAGTTTCAAAGTACTTTGGAATAAGACCAGAGAAATTATTACGCGACAAGTCCAAATACTCCATCCCTCTCAAAGAGCTTAAAGATGATGGAATCACACCTTCAAACATGTTTCCCTGAACATAGAGGTTTTCCAACTTGATGCAACTGCTTAAAGTACTCGGAAGCTTTCCAGATAACTTGTTCTCGGAGATATCAAGATACCCGAGATTGACTAAACTTCCTACTTCAAGGGGAAGTGATCCACTTAACTGGTTTCCAGACAGGTCTAGTTGGATAGACAAGGATGAGATACTAAGAACCTCTTTTGGTATCGTCCCACTGAGTCTGTTTCGAGAAAGATACAACATTTGCAACAACTGACAGTTTCCAAGAACTGAAGGAATAGTCCCTTTTAAGTTGTTTTGAGCTAGATTAAGTCCATATAAAGATGTTATGTTTCCAATGGAGGAAGGGATTTCCCCCGAGAGTTTGTTTCCGTTAACATAGAAGTACTTGAGCCTTTGAAGTTTACCAAGACTAGCTGGAATTTCTTCAGTCAATTGGTTATACTCCAAACTTACCACTTCCATGTTGCTGAGATCAACAAATCCATCAGGTATTCGTCCGAATAGTTTGTTCCTAGCAAAACCAATAGACCGGAAATTGGTTAAGTTGCCAATATTCTTAGGCAGTTGGCCTGCTATATTATTCACACTCAAACTCAGTTCTTTAAAACTGGTAATGTTAACCAATGAAGAAAAGAAATCCATGTCATCTTCTCTTCCGGTTCCAAGATTATTGAAATGCATAGCTAGTCCTTGAAGATTACGGAGCTTTTCCAGAGAAGGGATTTTCCCGGAGAACTGGTTTCTTGATAATGAGAGAATATGAAGATTGGTTAGGTTAGAAATGGAACTTGGAAGCACACCACTTAATAAGTTTGAGAACAAAAAAACTATGCGAAGACTCGGAAGAGTGGATCCAATATCAGTGGGAAGACTTTCCTTTAAGTTGGTTAACTGGTGCAGCAAGATGATACAGAGAGGATAAGTTAAAAACTGAAATGGGAATTGAACCAGAAAGCATATTACCACCAAGAGAGATATAACTCAAGTTAGTCAATTGGCCTAACGAATACGGTATACTTCCTTCTAATCTATTCTCTATTGCTGCTAAGGCAATAAGGGATGAAAGATTACCCAAAGAATATGGTAGTTCACCTGTTAAATTGTTTGATCTAAGAAAAAGTACCTGAAGATTTCTCAAAGACAAACCAAGCTCCACGGGGATTTTCCCGGTCAGTGAATTACCATCCAAATCAAGATAAATGAGTCTAGAGCAATTTGATAGTTCCACTGGAATTTCACCAGTAAATGAGTTGTCCTTGAGCACTAAATTCTTCAACCTGAATAGCCTTCCGATTTCGTGTGGTATCTCACTGTTGAAGGTATTATTTTGAAGAATTAGTTCTCTAAGAAAACTCATATTTCCTATCTGAGGAACTAATGTTCCTACAACCTGCTTAGAGCTTAAATCCAGCACAGTCACCCTTTGATGTCGAGCACTACATGTAACGCCTTGCCAACTACAATGATGGAAGGAATCATTCCAACAATTCGTAACACCAGAAGGATCATATGTTATTTGTGCTTTAATACTGAGGAGGGCTAAGCGATCCGTTTCATTTCCAACAACCCTGGATGATGCATCTACAGAAAGAACACATAGTAACCAAGAAAGCATAAGACAAAGGAAAACATTAAAAGACTTCATGCCTGCAGCAATATGTGGAGTAGAAAAATTTAGCAGTAGTTCAAGTTTTAAGGTAAAAAAGAGATAACAGCCGGCTAATGGGAACATATATATATAATTATCATAGAAACAACAATGCGGAATCTGTTTTGTTCTAGTCAACTATCATCATTTTTTAAAGGTGTTTGATGGTTAGAGAGACAAATGTCCAGATATATGAAGCAAATTAGGGGTCAAAGCTCCAAAAGATTATGAAAATGACTTCTTTTTATACTTCTATTTCACTTTCATGTCATATAAACAATACACTATAAAACAAACACATTCAAAAGCAGCTGCTCAAAGTTTTCTTAATCTAGCATATATAGAACAGAACACTTCCTAGAAAGATCGATATGATCTAACGTTTACTCTGAAGAATCTGATGGTGATTGCTGATTATTGAGTATCAATATTACTAAGTCTTTTGAAAAAAAAATGCAACAAATATATGCTTCAACACAGAGAAGGCAACAGGCATAACTAATGCTTCTTCAAAGTCCTAAAGAGTAACAACATACGCAGTATAATCTCATAAGTGGGGTATGGGAAGGCAGAGTGTAGGCAAACGTTACCCCTAACTTGGGAGGTAGAGAGGTTGTTTCTGATAAACCATCAGCTTAACGAAAAACATATCAAAGCAGAAAGAAAAAGTCCTAAAGAGCATCTTGATGAAAGAATGCTAAGGGATAAAAGATCACTTTGTTTGTTTAACCCTTTTTTTCAAATTTAAGTCTTACTCTTTACACGTTTCTCAAATGTATAAAACGAAAAAGAGGATGTCACAAGTGTCACATATGACGTATGACGTGTGAGTTAGACGCACGTGACAACTAGGAACTGTGTAGCAAATCCACTGAATTTCAAACCATGTGACAAGTGGCCTTGGAGAATTTGTCGATTATCATAAAGTAAATAAAGCAGAAAAGAAGGATATAGAGCTAACTTTTCCAGTTTTATTTCACAAATTTGAAATAACTTAAAATTTAATACAATGAACTTTTAACATTTAATGTTGTCATTTTTATTTTTAAAATAGTTATTGATGTGATATTTTTTTAAAAATGGATCAATTAATAGGGAGAATGACATGAATAAGAAAAGAAAAAAAATCCTGGAAAGTTGAAACCATATTAGGGTCATTTGATAGCTAGTAAAGAGGTAGCTTATCCATTGATTAATTTTTGTGTAAGGTATATAATGGTCGGTAGCTAGTTAGGAAGTCAATCATTGATTTATTTATATATAAAATTATAGAGAAAATGACATAAATAGTCCCTTAACTATACACTTAACAGATTTAGTCCTTTAACTATTCAAAAACTTATCAGTTTTGGTCTCTTAACTATACACTTACCGGTTTTAGTCCCTTTAACTATAAACTTACCGATTTTAGTCCTTTAAGTATTCAAAAACTTATCAGGTTTGGTCTTTGTCCATTTTTTTAATACGAATAGCTTAGGTTTATATTAACGTAATCCATGCCTCGAGAAATTAAATCCTTTAGCAACTTTTTTTGTTGTTTCTCTCTCTCCGCTACTTTTTCTTCAAATTAACCTTATGCGAAGAATCTTAACCTCACTGCTTTAAAATAAAAGTCACGAGGAAGGAAAATATAAGTCATAATTTTATTCAACATAGGATAAAATGAAGCATATTATTGCTACTAATGACTTGAATATGCTAAACTTTATTATAAAAAGAAAAAAATTATTACCCGTTAAATCCAAAGTTTGTACTCCAATGACTTCATTGAACGGAATTTGTTTAATTTTTTAGAAATTGAAATTTATAAAATGGCAGATTTGCAAATTTTTTCCAATAGATCAATTTTATTATTCTATTCATTTTATTTTACGTAAAGAAATTTGAGTAAATTAAATAAATTAAATAAATTCCGCACTGATTAGCATATTCAAGTGTGGATTCAAGTCATTAACAACAATTATATGCTTAATTTTATCCTTAATTGAATAAAATTAGGACTTATATCTTTTTTCCTCATTAATTTTATTTTGAATCGTTGACATTATTGTTCTTTTTATAAGAGTAGTTTGAAGAAAAAGGGCGGGGATAGAGAAACAACTTTAAAAATGGGTTAAAGATTTAATTTCACGATGATTTCGATTAATATAAAACTAAGCTATTTGTATTAAAAAAATGGACAAAAATCAAACCTGATAAGTTTTTGATTACTTAAAGGACTAAAATCGTTAAGTTTATAGTTAAGAGACTAAAACCGGTAAGTGTATAGTTAAGGGACCAAAGCTGATAAGTTTTTGAATAGTTAAAGGACTAAATTCGTTAAGTGTAGAGTTAAGAGACCATTTTAGACCTACTCCTATAGTTAAGGGACTATTTATGTCATTTCTAATTTGTATTTTTAGAAACCCACATAAATAATACTATTCTACCAAATCACTATTCTAATATTGATAAAAAAAAAAACAAATACTTTCTAACTTAACTAAACAAACACAACTTACTACGTGCCATTCAAAAGTACTTAGGACAAAAGGCAACAACAACCACATAATCAATGTAATCCTATAGGTGAAGTACATGGAGGGTAGAGTATACGTAGACATTACTTTCTTTTGTGGAGATACAGAGATTGTGTATGATAGATCTTCGACTCAAGTAACACATTTCAAACCGGCTTGAAAGAAGAATTATAAAAATGAAGAAGACATGACAACTAATAAGGAAAACATTACATAGCATTCAAATCACTGAACAATAGATAACCAAAATACAAGAAACACGTGTGATAACATAAATAGAAGGACAAGAAACTACGAGAATAGTGCTAATATTACTTATAAGAAAGTAGAAACAAATACAGTGCTCCAAACTACCACCAAGACTACCCACATAAAAGCAAGTCCAAAACCTCCAATCTAATGTCATCATCATGTCCTATGCAAGTCAGATACTTCATGTATTGTCTAATTACCACCACGTCACCCCTCAATATGTTTTTGGCTTACATCTATCTATCCTAACACCCACCATTGTAAACCTCTTATACTTTCTCACTCGGATATCTACACATCTCTTTTTCACATGTCCAAACCATCTCAGTTTCACTTTCCTCTTTTTCACCACAAATGTCACTCACATCTTGTTCCAAATATCTCCATTCATAATATTATGTCTCCTAGTATGTCCACACATCTATTTCAACATCCTTATTCCCACAACTTTCATCTTTTGAACATGAGAGTTCTTAATTAACCAACACTCTACCCTATATAACACAGTCGGTCTAACCACCACTATGTAGATTTATCTTCAAGTTTTGGTGGTGTCTTCTTATCACACAAGACTCCAAAGGTGAATCTTCATTTTGTCCATCTTGCACCAATACGACATGTGACATCATCATCGATCTCCCATTATTTTGGATTAAAAATTTTGAAATACCTCAACATCTCTCTGGGAGATGACATGAGTATCAAGCCCCATTTTCACACCAACCTCATGCGTCGTATCAATACTGAACTTATGCTCAAAGTATTCTATTTTGGTCCTGCTCAACTTGAACATTTTAGATTCCAGGATCTGTCACGCTAAACCATCAGTCTCTAATCAACCCCGCTATGAATCTTGTCAATCAATACTATATTATGTACAAATAATATATACCAATCGCATCAATTTATCTATTCTCAAGGTAAATAGACAATTTATAATTAAAAAAACACTTCTAAAAATAAAGAATTTTAAATCTTGGCCAAAGAAGTTATTGCTTGCTTGATAACTTTAACCAAGTAAACTTTTGGGAGAATATGACATGACTTGTCCTGAAAACAAAATGCATTCAATTACTCTTAACATAGACAACAATTATTCCTTAAAAATAGTACAAATTCCCAGCAACATTAAAAGTAAAAGGGTGAAAAAGAGAATAAAATCTGAAAAAAATAATACCCACAGTATATTGATTTCTTCTTAAATTACTACTTTCTACATTCTTTTTTACTTTTTTCAATCACTTTTATTATTTAATAATTATTTTCGAAATGTACTAAAGTACTGAGAATCAAATTTAGATTTTTAAAACATAATTAATAAGAAAATTTTATAAAATATTTTAATTGATTTTTGAGGGGTCACAAAATACAATTCAACAAGTAAAAGAGAACAAAATGAATAATCTTCAACAAAATAAAACACTCAGTAACCTTAACATTTATGTTATCATATATATATATATATATGAAATATGTCAATTAAACAAAATTGAAATAACTTGTATGTACAAAATGCAAAAAAGTTAGAACTATATTTAATATATATTATATTGAGTAGTTTTTTATTTGGCCTATGCTACTATTCGTTGAATAAGTGCTCCAGTTACTTTAATTGCAATTTAAGAATCAAGACGAGCTTAATTCTTTCATTTTATTAATAATAAATAAAATACTAAACTTTCAAAAGAAGAGGGAAGAGATTAAACTTTTGAAATTGATAGCCTAAAGAAAATTGTTCATAAAAAAACAAGATTAGAGTGTAATTTTTTTAATAAAAAAATTGATGTCTATTTTGAACAATATTTATTCCTTTTTTAAAAAAATCACAAGTATGACAAAAAAATATCAGCGAAAAGTAATTATTATCCATAAAGTTAGTGTATTTATAATTTAATATAAAAAATTGCATTAGATATGTTATTATTATTGGTAGTTATTCTATTTTATTATTAATAGTTGAGTGAAAAACAATTATATCTCTTACATATAAGCTACAATTTGAAGAACTTGAGATAAATACGTGTGTTTATTGAAATTAATATTTTGTGGGAGTTTATTTAAGTCACGCCTCCCCTAGTTTGGGGCGTAAAAAACGAGACTCCTTCACCATGAAGATCCTTCAAATCACAACCAACGAGGAGGAAAGAAGTAACACAATCTCTATAACATTCTGAAGGTGAAACCACGTTGAAATCTTGTAGATATTTGCTTGGATGATAGAAGAACCATTAGAGAGGATTTAGGATTGTTTTCTTCTAATTTGGTCGAAAAAAATGAGATAAAACGAAGGGAAATCAAATCTTATAAAGCTAAATCGACATAGGAGCGAGGGAGCCACCTTCACGTGCCTGCTTATGCAGTCTCACTAAAATCTGAATATCTCTCAATTCTGAAGTTGTATGGACAAATGGTTTAGTGCGTTTGGAAAGTAGACTCGTAGAGTGAGTCCAAGTTATAGCTATGTTATATAAGCAAGAACACGATAGACGGCTGGAAAATCATATTTGAATAGTTATGTGATGTTGGGCTGTTTTTGAAGTATTTTCTGATGTTGTTGTTGCTGGAATTTTGGGAAATGATTTGTTTGTGTGTGGTTATTGTTGATATGAGTCTGGAAGAGAAGAAGAAGTATAGATGGATAATTAATTGTAAGATAAATAAGTGTAACGTTGGTTCTATTATTGCATTGAAATTTTCAAATGATTTCTTCTTGGTTCAACGTCTTGTGTTTGAGGAGACTGTTTGTTATTGAGGAGACATGCTAAAAATACTATAAGATCCATCATTTTTAAGCTAAGGTTTTGCCTTTTATTCTCTTATTGCTTATGAAGAGAAAGACATAATTCCAAACATAATTATTGAACGAACTCATAGGATGGTGATCGAAAGTCGTAAGTTCAAGTTATTATGGTTATATTGAACAATTATAGGACTGTATTTCATATATTTTTTATGGCTTTAATGGTTTGAAGACTTATGATTTGGATTTGATTGTGGTTATTTTGGGGTTGGAAAGGAGGGGTGTGGCGATACGCCGAGTTTTTATTATTGTGCAGGCATACTCTATTTGGTTGTTGTTGACTATTGCGTAGGCCTCCACTTGTTAATAGCTTCTGCAAAAATGTACGTTATGTCATTAATTTGGAGAAGAAAAGGTAATGAAACATACATTTAAAAAGGGTCTGGCGAGCTAATCACTCTGCTAGTAAGCTCTAAATTACTATTTTGACCCTGACGTGTAAATATTCTGTCTGTAATAGTTGTGTGACATGAATTTTTGTAGATTACATATTGTAAGGAAGGGGTACAATCCATACTGATACAACGAGACCCAGAATTGAGGTATGTTAAGGCTAAGCACTGTACTTCCTTTGAACACGAATTTTGGAATCCTAAATCGTCAAATATTATTTTACTACTCTATTGCTAGAAAGACCTTTCGTGAAAGGCATTGAGATTGCAGCTGGCGTATTTTTGTGACTCCATTATGTTGCTATTCCACTCGTTCGGTTAGATAGGGTGTTCAGTGTCTTTATGTCATTTTGTTGATTCTCTTGACTATAGGTCCATGTGTACAAATTCTTATTCTTCTTTAGGTGTAGTAACTTAAAAAGATTAGGGATGAACAATATGAATTTGAAATCAGTCCTTCTTTCTCGCTAATTTATAAATTTGAAAAACTTTAAAATAATACGTCGATCTCCAAAACTCTTAAATGTAAATCGTATGTTTAAACTACTAAATGACGTGTTTTTCTGAAATACTTTATTTTACAAACTACGAAGGAAACATATATAGATACTAAATGAAGAACTTTAAGCTCTTTATGAACATCCTCAAGTTTAAGTTACCTTTATAAATCTTAGTTAAGTGTTCGAGTTTAATCTACAAGTATATAAGGTTCCACGAGACATTTACATGTGATACGAAAGTGATTACGAGATCATGAGGATAAGAGTACCAACGGGTCAAGATTGGCAACATGATTCAGGTAACACAAATGCATTACGAATCCATGACATTACATGCTATGCATTCTACTCCCGAGCTATAATCGGAAGGTATGAGGCCTATTGCCTATATTTATACGTATGAGACACAGATGACCACAAGTTGTCGAATATGATGTCGGTTCGCTACCGGAAGGCACCATCATTGCTAGCACTTGGTTGGGTATGACATGCATTTGCATCTATATATGTATTCACGACATACGATTATGCGAGCATACCATGCATATTTAATTTATATAAGGTTGGATGTCATCCATGTCGGCTATCAGAGTTTCTCTTTCATGTGGTATCTTTATTACCCTTTTTACAACAACTATTTATGATTCTACTCCCTTACATACCGGTACATTTTTATTCGTACTGATGTCCTGTTGCCTGGGGACGTTGCATTTTTGTTTCGTGCGTGAACGTCCAGGTAGGAATTCTGATTGACCCCTCTGCTAGGATTCGTGGTTCAGTTGTGAGTTGGTAAGCTCCACCTCTTCCTAGAGCTTTCATAGGATGTTACTTTTATTGTACAGTTTGTATATAATCGGGGCCTTGTCCCGACGAGTGCTTATGACACTCTTAGAGGCTATTGTGGACACAATATTTTAGGTTTCTTTCTGCAGCTTTTAGTCTCCAGCCCATAGGCTTGGCATGTATATATATGTATGTACATACGTATATCTTCATTTGCAGCCTTGTCGGCTAGCTAGTACTTTATTATCTTTGGCTTGTCTACACTCGTCTATATGACTTGCTGATATTCAGGTTATGACCTTGATGGTCCAGCCGTAGTATTTTAGATGTTATACTGCCCAACCTTTTAGGCCCATAGTTGAGTCAGTTGGTATGTTTCAGGGGCTAACTCGATCGCATAAGGTATCGAGTTTTAGTCACGCCTCCCCTAGTTTGGGGCGTGACAATTTATGTCCTTTAAATGTTTTTTAAGTTATTGGTTATTGTATTAGCGGCTTGAGAGAGCATGTGTGTCTCTTATTTTCACTTATATTTTTGGTTAAAAGATGATTTATCGTAGGAATAATTGAGTCATTCGACCTATGATGGGCAATATAATTGTCTAAAAGAGAATTTTATTATAGCTTTTCTACGAATAGTGTTTTTCAAAATCAAATACTTAAATGCTTCTTAAAGTATATATTTCTCAAGCACTATATTTATAGAAAATTATAATTGTATAGAGTGAGAGATAAGCATCAATATAAAGGTTGAACCTTGCCAATAAAAAAAAGGGGGTTGTATCTACACTTAGCGATGTTACAAATATATTTTGTACAATTCGTCTTATCTTTATTAAAAAAAAAAACTAAAATGACATATGGTAGCAAATGACAATTTAATGAAGTTAATAATTGGTCAATATTGGAAGTCAAGTAAATGATTAATCATGACAAGATAAAATGCATGCAACAAAATAGATTAGATCGCAAATATTTATAAGGTAAAAAATTTCAAAATACAGTCAAATTAGAGAGAATTAGATTATTTGAAAATATTTATAAGGTAATTTTTTTTTTTCAAAATACAGTCAAATTAGAGAGAATTGATTTCGTAGATCAGTTACAATTGTTTTTAATTTAATGATTAAATTAAAATGCAGACAACAAAATAAATCACATTGCACATATTTAGAAGGTAAGTAATTCCCTAAATACACATAAGTTAATTAAGGAGAATTTAGTTTTGTAGGTTATTTACTTCATATATTTTTTTAATCTCATGGCCCTTTTTTTTATATCATTTTTACACATAAATGATTTAATAAGTTTTCATTTGTTTAAAACTATTATTTCAATTTGCAAGTGACTACCATCATTTGGAAGATAAATAAATCATGACAAAGACAAAATCCAGACAACAAAATAAATTGGAGAGAATTGATTTCATAGGTCATTAATTTCATGGTCAAATTAAAATACAGTCAACGAATTAAATTACATTGCAAGTATTACAAGGTAAGTAAATTTCAAAAGACACATAAGTCAAGAAAAAATATCTTCGTAAGTTATTTACATTTTTTCTTTAATTTCATATTTTTCTTTATAAAAAATCTTTAATTTTAACACATAGAATATTTATAAAGACTATTTTTTTAATATATTCAAGTTGCAAGTGATTACTATCAAATTGGAGAGAATTGATTTCGCAGGTCATTAATTTCATGGTCAAATTAAAATGCAGTCAACGAACTTAATCACATTGCAAATATTACAAGGTAAGTAAATTTCAAAAGACACATAAGTCAAGAAAAAATAATTTCGTAAATTTTCATTTTTCTTTAATTTCATAATTTTCTTTACAAAAAATCTTTAATTTTAACACATAGAATATTTATAAAGACTAGTTTTTATATATTCAAGTTGCAAGTGATTACTATCAAATTGGAGAGAATTGATTTCGTAGGTCATTAATTGCATGGTCAAATTAAAATGCAGTCAACGAACTAAATCACATTGCAAATATTACAAGGTAAGTAAATTTTAAAAGACACATACTTCAAGAAAAGATAATTTCGTAAGTTATTTACATTTTTTCTTTAATTTCATAATTTTCTTTATAAAAAATCTTTAATTTTAACACATAGAATATTTATAAAGACTATTTTTTTTATATATATTCAAGTTGCAAGTGATTAGTATCAAATTGGAGAGAATTGATTTCGTAGGTCATTAATTTCATGGTCAAATTAAAATACAGTCAACAATCACATTACAAATATTACAAGGTAAGTAAATTTCAAAAGACACATAAATTAAGAAAAAATAATTTCATAAGTTATTTACATTTTTTCTTTAATTTCATAATTTTCTTTATAAAAAATCTTTAATTTTAACACATAAAATATTTATAAACTATTTTTTATATATATTCAAGTTGCAAGTGATTATTATCATTTGAAAGTTAAATCCAAAAAGAATTTCCTAATATTAAAAATAAAGCTAATGATCAACCATGACAAGATAAAATACATGCAACAAAATAAATCACATTGCAAATATTTATAAGGCAAGTAAATCTCCAAAAATATATAAGTTGGGTAGGATTTAATTTTGTAGATTATTTATAATTTTATGACTCTTTTTATAGGAAATAGAATTATTATTTTTACATATAAGAAATCTAAAAAAATATTTTCTTTTATTAAGTAACCAAAAAAAAAGAAGAAGATAAGAATAATAAAAATCGAATAAAAATTCCCAAACTACCCTTTGGCAATTTAAATCCCTCTTTTAATTTATTTTTCCTTCTTTCACAATACTAAAATTTTCTTTTGTTCGTCGCCTAGCCCAAGGACTCGTACTGAAGAGAAAGTCCTTGGATCGATTCGATCGTTTCTACGTTGCATTCTTCTTCACCGAATTCTTCATCGCCGATTCGCTGGTTTTCCGGTCTACCGTTTTCCGGCAATGACTCTCATGACTCCTCCTCCAGTTGAAGTACGTAATCTCTCCTACCTGTTCTACACTTCTCTTACACCGCAACTTCCAGAGTTTTATTTTTCAGTTTTTTTTTTTTTTTGTTGAAAAAAAGGTTCGTATAGTTATAGGATTGAATAAGTTGTGATTTTTATCAAAAAGAGATGTCGGAGTGAAGTTTTATGTTAATGTTTTGATTTATATGCGGCAATGGTGAAATTCTAGGTATTAGGTTAATCGGAAGTGTGGAGTAACTTAAGATCGAATATTTTGCTTTGTTTTTGTTTTTTTAGCAGCCTGAAGACGAGGAGATGCTTGTTCCTAATTCGGATTTTCCTGTGGAAGGTCCGCAGCCTATGGAAGGTAAATCTTTTACTTTTTTCCGTAGTAGTTTTATACCTATACACTGATATGTTATTATAGTTTTGCTTGATTGTAGTTATATGTGTTCACTTTTTTTTTTCCTGCTACTAGTATGTTTTTTGAATGTTTATTTTGTTGCTTTGTGGATTTAGAGATTTTGTTTTTTTTGAAGTTGCTTTTTTAAATTGTTGTTAGTTGCGACTGCGGATACAGCTAGTACGGTGGAGGGTCCACAAGTGGATGATCCGCCATCTGGTAGGTTTGCATGGACGATAGAGAACTTTTCGAGGTTGAATGTGAAGAAGCTATATTCGGAAGTTTTCAATGTGGGAGGATATAAATGGTAATATTTTGTGTTTTTTTTTTGGATGGATTGTTTTATTGTTTTATATACGTAAGTGATTTGATGTCGTTAGTGGTGCGTTACGTATGGCAGGAGGATATTGATATTCCCTAAAGGGAACAATGCGGACCAATTGTCATTGTATTTGGATGTTGCCGATTCACCGTCATTGCCTTATGGATGGAGTAGATATGCTCATTTTAGCTTAGGTGTGCTCAACCAAGCTCATACCAAGTTTACAGTGAGAAAAGGTCAGAATTTTTGTTTATTGAATAAGAGACATGAATTTGTGTAAATTTAACTGCTGAGAGAAGATTTACTGTTGGTTGAATACATGATGTGTTTGAGCCTTTTGAGACATTGCTCGTTAGTTGGAGAGAGATTGTGAAATAGTAAATTCTCCAGGTTTTACTTATTTCAGGCGGCATCACTTGCATAATTGTTAGCTTTTTGATCATAAAGAACCGAGTGTAATGAATGTTCATTCAACATGTAGTTTTTTGTTTTGTTGATGAAGTAAGAAGAGATCCATTGAAGAAATCAATAAGATGCAACAAAATTACAAAGGGGAATAACAAGGGAGTTTGCTCAATTACAAAATTTAGCTTAATCTACATCTGCAAGACTACAACTAAGGAGAAAACCCCATCAAAAATATGTTCACAACTAGTTACAGGAGCCTGCATTGCCCAGCTAAATATATTCAGTAAGCACTTAGCTTCAAGGTCAATATTAGAAGTAGAAATTCCATCAAATCACCTACGGTTCCTTTCATTCCAACATGTAGTTATCTTAATTAGAAGTTGATAAATCCCATAATCAGGTGAATTAGGACTTCTATTATCAACTAATTGTGCTAGCTGCTGGCACAAGAAAAGGTTGAGCGAAGAACAGAGAAGAATCTGGGACATTCTGCCAGCTTGTATTTGGTGGATATTGTGGAAAGAGAGAAACCAATATGTTTTGAGGGAAAAGTCTAGTGTACCAGATCAAGCTTAACTTTATACTTTTGCTTAGTTTTTGATGTAGAATGGAAAATGTATATGAGGCTGAAACTTTGACAGATGTCATTAGTTCCAATGTTCCATTCAAGATTAATGGAACTCCTCTTTCAATTTGGATGTACATATTTCAGCATCTTCTGCTGCCTTTTGGAATGAATTTTTTTTTTGAGAAAGGTAACATATATTATAAACAAAGGGATACACCAAATGTGATCCAATATTAATTACAACCAGAGACCGCATTAGTACTAACAACCTCCTAGATCTCATAAGTAATCTAAAATGCTAGGAGTATCCTCTTCTTCTTGAGTATACTCATGTTTACACCAAAAGTAGAAAACAACTGGACAATTCATCTTCAATTTTTGTAGGGAGCAACTTTTATCTTCAAAACACCTCTGGTTCCTCTTTTTCTGGAGAGTCCAATCCACCATATATAAGCAGGGACAATCTTCCATCTCTCCCTGTGACCCGGCTAATTTCCATCCCTATTCCAGCAGGCTAAAGCGTACTTTATGTTCTTGGCATAGACCAACTAATGCCCCTTAGGTTGATGAAAATCTGCCACAATTTCACAGCATCTCTACAAAATGTAGAAAGAGATGATTTATTGTTTCTACCTCACTTTCACAAAAAAAAACATTTGGAGCATAGTTGAAATCCCCTTTTCATTAGGTTATCTTGAGTCAGAGCAGCGTGTTTGGCAAACAATCATGTGAATCATGCTATAATAGCATCCATTCTGTCCATTACATTGGCTGTAGGAAACACGGACATCATGTAAGTAGGTAAGACATCTAAGACACTATTGATGAGTGCGACTCTACCCCCCAAGGACAAATATTGGCTTTTCCAATTGACAAGCTTCTTCTCACATTTTCCAGAACAGTATTCCAAATACCCTTTGATTTGCTCTTGGCTCCCAAAGGCATGCCAAGATATACAGCTGGGTAAATGAAACTTTTACCCTAGTTGATGTGGAGGCCTGAAATTTTTCTGTACTGATTAAAAATATATATTTTGAAATGCACTTTCAACAATAATAAGTGAAGGGAAAGAGAGGCTGCATGTGCTGTCATGTTGGTATAGGCATGTGTGAATGCTAATTGTAAGCGTGCTACATCTTATTGGCGGAAGATGTAGTGGCAGGTTCACCTAGATCACCGAAATCTGCACTTCTGGTATTTCGTAGAAAGGCCTATTTAATATTGGACCATGGAACTTCGTAGGGATGCCGTTGATGAAAGGTTGATTCATTAATTCTTACAATATATATTTATTAGTCCACCCAGTGTTAGTCATTTTAGGATCTTGACTAAATTTTCTTAATCAGTCATTTAATAGAGTTTCCAAAGATATTTTTCTTGTGGTGCACAAGAAGATACTCCTTATTTACGTTTTTTTTTTTTTTTTCACTTGAGATTGTTCGTTCTGCAATTTCTTATTGGATGCTCTGAACAGTTCTCTATATTAGCTCAAGGAATCATTGTTCCTTTGTATTAGGTTTATAATTAGCAAGGATTATGCACGTATCACCTACTTGGTGCAAGTACTGAAATTTATTTTTACTTACCCTAAAAACTAAAAGTAGAAAGAGAATAAGAAAAGCAAGGATTTGAGTCTTCACTAGTGCAAAGAGCTATGATTCTTTCTTCTTATGTTTAGAGGTAAGTCTTGCATTAAACAATTATAGTCTATAACTCATGTATCCCTCCACCACTCGTAATTAAAATAACTACGGCCCAAAACATTTCGGTCATCTATCTAGTCTACCGAAAAAGGCCCACCTTTCCTTATTTGTACCAGTTTTAGCCCAATTTGTGTATTTTTTGAAATCTTTTTTCAGCCTAATTAAAACCCTATTTTTTAAATCTTTCTCCGCCCCCCCTTCTGCTCATGTGTGACTGCTTCTTGATTCTCTTCTCTCTATATCTCCGCCTTCTCTCTCTCTATAGTCATAAGTGTTTAAATTTCAACCACAAGCTCGAAATAATATAAGGATCAAACCCCAAATATTGATTTGTGCTAACATCAACAAAATTAAAGAGACCCATTTTGAATTTCTTCATGTATTTTCAAGGTCTCCAATGGTGTTTTTTTATATGGTTCAGCAAGTTACTTCGAAATGAATGAAGAAGCATGAATTTAACACTTCTATTGGTATTATAAAGGGAAAAATGCTTCCGAAAGGTGTGTAAATTGGAATGGAGGGTGTTTATCCTAAAGCCCTATGCATTGGGGAGTGAAAAATTATGTTCTGTAGGAATCGGAGTCTCGAGATTTTGGGCAAACATTCATGCATCAGGACATGGAAATTTATGTTCAACCCAATGCATGTTTCCTTTTGAGTTTACCGAAATGTGATATCTATACACGATTATATACTCCCTCTATTTCAATTTGTTTGTCTTTCCTTTTATGTCCATTTAAAAAAAGAAGGCTTCTTCCCGTTTTTGACATCTCTCTATTTCTATCTTTCCACCTAACATTTAAGCTAAGTTGCTCGGACTTTCACTTTTAGTGCTGCACCGTGTCGACATGACGTGGTGTGGGTGTGGGATCCGTACTGTATTCGGTCAAATGATTTTGGGTATAGAGAAATTCAGGGCTGATACAATAATTGTAATCAAAACAAAGGCTAGGGTGAAGTTGAAGAAAATGAAATTCTATGTTGGTACTTCTCCTTATATCTCTTTACGGGGTTTTCCTCTTGATCAATATTTACTCCTCAGTGTACCTTGTAAGTTTTCCACATAATGTCTCATAATTTTGACACATAACTCTATGTTTAGATATTTTAATTATATTTTTTAGTTGAATCCCCGCACCCGTATTCGTACTTGGATCCGTACCCTCGAATTTTAAAATTTAGATCATGAAGGGTCTGACCACAAGATTCAAAAGTCCGTTTTACTTTACTTCGTACCTAGTCAAAATTAGTCAAACAAATTGAAACGGAGGGAGTAATAGTTATATATGGTTCTCCTACAATGTATATTTATGTATAACATTGTATATAAGGTGTTAAACAGAGTTAAGAACAAAAAAATAGTATTTGTATTACATGGGGAATAGGTGTGTGTATCCTCGGAAAGTGCAAAAGTAATACTGAAAAAAGTTAAAAGGTACTAACATTGAAAGAGACTACACTTCTTTTCAACAATTTGGTTATTCCAGATGTAAAACTTTTTTGGGCTATGTTAACTGTTAACTGTTTATTTGTAAACTGACCTGTACATTTGCATAAACCTTCCGTAATTATCTCTACAACACTTGTTGCTGAAATTAATACAGTACTACTTTTAACAGTAAAATATAAGTAAAATGATTATATTCTATAATTTACCTATTTTCTGTGTTTTTTATAGTTTTCTGCCAGATGTACATGCTTGTGCAGACAAATTTAGTTGATTATCTGAGTTTTCATTCATTTCAGGAAAGCAGACTAAATATCCCCTTAATTTCCTTTTTGATAAGGAGATATCCCCTTATGCTTGAAACTACCACTGTCGTTTGGATGACTGCAGGAATTATGTAGGTGGTCTATGTTTTTTCTCAGGGGAAATATCTATAACCTGACTGGGAATATTCTTGACTTTATTTTAAGCCTGTGATGTTCGCTGAAGTTGAATAAATGCTTTAAAGGTTTGTCGAGCTTCGAAATGAATCTTTAAAGCTCTGATTAAGGATTTTGAAGCAGCTTATTAGAGAAACTTAGATGATGCCAGGATTGACATACCTTTGCATCGGAAAGATAGAATGAACGCATGATTGGGGGATACATGGAAGGCTAATCTTAGTTCTATTGGCATCTTATCTTGAGAGTATCTTTAATCTCCTGTATTTTCATTTTCAGATAAGCTAGTGCGAGTCTGAGCATTCTCTAATTTATGGCTCTTCAGCTTTTTATCCCTAACGGATGCTTCTTTTTATGTTCTCTCCCTTTTGATGGTTCTAATTTGTGCCAAATATTATTATGATTTGCTAAGTAAACTGCTGACAATTTAGTTCATGTTATGATCCATATGGCAGACATTTGCTGTACATATTGACACCTTCTTGGGGCAATCTATGAAACTTACTTCAAAAAATGATTGTCATGGCAGATACTCAGCACCAGTTTAATGCAAGAGAGAGTGACTGGGGTTTCACATCCTTCATGCCTCTTAGTGAATTATATGATCCTAGCAGAGGTTTTATTATGGATGATACAGTAATAGTTGAAGCTGATGTTTCTGTTCGTAAGGTCGCTGATTACTGGTCCCATGACTCTAAGAAGGAGACTGGTTGTGTTGGCCTTAAGAATCAGGGAGCCACTTGTTATATGAACTCTCTCCTCCAAACATTGTATCATATTTCTTACTTTAGAAAGGTTAGCCTTGAAAAGCATGAGTAATTTCTTTGTTATTATTTTCCTGGAGGTGACTAATTCACACGTGTTTCAGGCTGTGTATCATATGCCAACAACTGAGAATGACAATCCATCTGGGAGCATCCCTTTGGCTTTGCAGAGTCTGTTCTATAAGCTACAGTACAGTGACACTAGTGTAGCAACAAAAGAGTTGACGAAGTCCTTTGGATGGGACTCAAATGATTCTTTCATGCAGCATGATGTACAAGAACTTAACAGGGTTCTTTGTGAAAAACTTGAAGATAAAATGAAGGTAATTTATAATTGTGTAACACGTGAGCCTAAAACAAATTGTACCATAGATGGCTTGCTTATTTAGATTTGAGACTATTTTTTATGGATTAGTATATGGGTTTCTTTGGCTCAGGGAACCGTTGTAGAGGGAACAATACAACAACTGTTCGAGGGGCATCATATGAATTATATTGAATGTATCAATGTGGATTACAGATCAACAAGAAAAGAATCTTTTTATGGTATGTATGGAACCAATATTTATTTTTTCATGTTTTTTCTTGTTAAACACAGAATGCCTCATTGTGAGTTTTAAATTTCAATCATGTCTCATTTGACAGACTTGCAGCTTGACGTCAAAGGGTGTCGTGATGTCTATGCTTCTTTTGACAAGTATGTTGAAGTAGAACGCCTTGAGGGTGACAATAAATACCATGCAGAAAAATATGGTTTACAGGTTAAATCCCTTCACTGATTTTTGGATGATGGTTTGCAAGTTGGTTAGATATTAAATTTGTGCCATTATTTTGAGCCACCAAAGGAAGGATATAACTGGTACTTGAAGTGAAATGTATATGGAGAGACAAAAAGATACTAATTAATGTTTCTCACAAAATAATAAAAAGGCATACTACAGAAACATGCCCTTTAACATGACCTCATCTGGCATCTATACCCTTCAACTTTATACAAGTTTAAGTGCCTAGTGCACACCCAAAGTTAGAGGGCGTAAATGCCAACTAAGGTCAAGTTAAACGACATGTTCATGTATTATGCCTAATAAAAATCAAGGAGGTGAAATTTGGAAAGGCACCTGATACGTGTTTTGTGTTTCTTACTTTCGTTTCCCCTCCTATCAAATAAATGAATCTTGTTCTACATTTGAGGGCAGCATTAGCTCGATTGCTCTAAGTCGCCTTTTTTGAAGAATCTCGCCGCCAATGCAGATTCAAGTCCCGAAAGCAGCATTTCCTTACCTTCTTGTATTCATCCAAAAAAAAAGATTAAAAAAAGAAACAGAATGAGGCTGTAGTTGGTTGGTTATTAGTATAATGGTCTCTGTTTTTTTTTTGTTAAAGATAATTGTATGTGTTCACTGTTATCATTGTTGCTACTTACCTGAACTTCCATTTTTCAGGATGCTCGGAAAGGTGTCCTTTTTGTTGACTTCCCCCCTGTTCTTCAGCTTCAGTTAAAACGTTTTGAATATGATTTTGCACGGGATACTATGGTCAAGGTATTTCATTTATGACTCTCATGTGGTTAATGTATAAAATAGATTCCTCATGCCTATGAAAAAGGGAGTATAGAACTGATTCCTCACACGATTGTATAGGCATAACCAAGTGGAGTAAATGCTTTATTTTATTATATGCTGGGTCTAGTGTTTTCTAAACCCATATGCAAGCCAGTTATGGTAGAAAACATATGATTTCTTTCTTGTGATAGTGGTGTTGTCTGGTCCAACGTGCACGAACCTTGACTAATTCACCGAGTACGTGCTACTTCCCACCGGTAGAAACACCGGGTAACTCTGTTTAACTAGATAGAGACAGATGAGAATAAATCAGTTAGTTTTTTTTTCCTTCCTGCCTGTACTGAGATTTGAATACTGATCTCTCAGATTGTGCATCCCAGCTTCATTGACCTCTAGGAGACACCCTTGGGTGCTTAGAAAACGTCTGAAATTTATCATGGGTTTTTCAGTAATCCTACCTTATGTGGTTCTTCCCATTTCATTGCTTCCTTAATCATTATCAAACCAGAATTCTCAGTCAATGACTAAAGAAGGGTGTATGTGACTAAATTAATTAACTCTTAATGCCAATATCTCCGAATAGGCTTAAAAAGGAGATGGAAATGAATGTGGGAGTCTCCCTTGTCAGTCCTAAACTAAGTTTTAACTCTTAACTTTTCAGCAAATTCTGTTAAGAAAGAAACTAGAGAGAAGACTTGAACTCATAAAAAAACCCTGATTGTAAATGAAGAAATAAAAAGTTACAATGGGAGCTGAAAGTAGTGTAGGACAATATCTGGAGCCTTGTTTTTACTAGGCTGACAGTTTCAGTCTATAATCGTCTTGTCTTTTACTTTTACTTTCCTTGATATTATTTTTGAGGGTAAGGAATCAACTCATCTCAGGATCACTCTTTTAGTTGCTTTATGAGGTTATGACTTGTATCTTTCTCCAGCTCTAATCAAAACAGTATGTTTCAATGTGATGGTAATTTCTGATTCTCTTTTTGAATTGTTTAAATAGATAAATGACAGATATGAGTTTCCCTTACAACTCGACCTTGATAGAGAGAATGGAAAATATTTATCTCCAGATGCTGATCGAAGCGTTCGGAATCTCTATACTCTTCATAGGTATCAATCTCTTTCCTCCGATGAAGCATAAATGATTTTCTATTTTTTAATGCTTCTTTTCTTGCCATTTGGCGATGTGATCTTACTTCTGTCATGTGGTTGCGTTAAGAGAATTCCTTTATCATCTCACATTCTTCATGTTGACAAATTTCTCTTTTGGTTAATTTACTAACTTTATGCTTGTGATTAGTTGAGCGGGTCAGTTCTACCCATTTTTGCATACAGATTTGAATCATCTAATCATAAGAGCCACATTATATCATTCTGTTTACTTCTTCATGCATAATTCTTTGCTGTTATCCTTGTCCAGTTAACTTTTACTTGACAATGTGGCTCATTTAAACTAGATGTGCTACAGACTCTTAACTTTCTTAGACATAGTAAGATTGCTTCTAAGTTCTAACAACTTGATTTCCCATGGTTTGGTGGTGTAAAATCAGTCATCTGTCGAGAAAATATAATCTCTTCTTGATTCCCTTTGTCAATTGGGATTATATTTTTTCTTCTTTGTGAACTTTTCTATTTGAAAACTCTTAACAACACTGCTATGGTAGCAATAAGAAAGACTCTTACTGCCGAATTCCATCACTTTGGATTTCTCTCAGAACATTTTACAGGATAGTATGGTTTCTTGGGTAAACATGTAAATTAGGAAATAGAATCCTTCCACTGTGAATCAATGTTTTTTTTACCCCTTAGCAAGTTTTGAGTTTTGGTTTATGAGGTATGGCCTATTGTGCATCTTCTTCCAAGTTAATTTACTGCACAGTAATTGTTTTATTTTCAATGGTCATCATGCAAGGGATATGCTAATGTGGACATGAATTGCTTTTTCCTGAAGGATAGTAGGATTTAAAATTTGGCATTGAATTTATGTTGTGTAATCTATCTAAATTTTTAACCTTGTTTTAATGCCTGAAAACTTTATGATAGAACTTCAAACACTTCTACCTCATGGTTTAGTTTTGATCAATTCGTTTATGTATTTCCTTGTACACCTTTCTGATTTTTAATGGTGCTTAATCTTGAATGTCATCATGCTACTATATTATGCTACACACTGAAAACTTAGTAGCATGATTGCTCAGAGGTGAGTTCATTTTCTCCGTGCTCCTAATAGGAGATTACACAGCTGGAGTTCCTAGTGTCCTATCCATGTGAGGGCTGATTTTAAATATTATTTCACTATTTATGTTTTATTAGAGCAGTGGGGATTCATTCAAGTATCTACATAATTGGATGATACTGTCTAAATGGAAATTAACACCCTTCCTTTTCGCCTCCCTTTCCCCACTTCCTCTCTCCCTTTCCTCGGCCTCAATTAACTGCTTTTGTAATTGTGATGTTGTTATCATCTGCCCCTCCTCTATTCTGCATTGTAGTTTGATATTTTCTGCTTCTGCTGTGAAAAAAAGATACATGGGTTTGTTTTTTCAGTCTAGACTATGCTATTTTTGATTTTATCTTTGTATACTTGGCACAGATTTCTGAATAGCAGGAAGACTAGGTAATGAGTTTTATTTGATCCTTTTATTTTTGTTTTCAGTGTTTTGGTTCACAGTGGTGGGGTCCATGGGGGACACTATTATGCTTATATCAGACCAACACTCTCTGATCAATGGTATGTATCGTGTTGCAGTCAGTAGACACATTTCTTTATCCTTTAATTCTTTGGTTTTTCTCTGCCATGTTATTTTTAGTGTTCTCTCACCTACTCTGGGTCATCAGAAGGATGATTTTATCATCTTTAAGGCGATATCATTTATTATATTGTCTTTTTTCTTTTTGAAATAAAAGATGTATAGTAAATTTGGGCAGCAGTTGCCCTTCGATCATTGCTTATAGCTATTTCACTTCCTTGGCACAATCTTTCTGGTTTCTGCCTCCTGTCTTGATTTTTAAGATTCACTATTTGCCTATTACTTTTAGGTTTAAATTTGATGATGAGCGTGTGACAAAAGAAGATCCAAAGAGGGCTCTGGAAGAGCAGTATGGTGGTGAGGAGGAGGTATGTTTCCAATTCTTGCTGTCCTTATATGCATGTGGATTATTTTCTTGTATTATATAGCCGATATTCATTTTCATTCTCCATTTCTTGCAACAGTTGCCTCATGCAAACCCTGCATTCAACAATTCACCATTCAAATTCACAAAATATTCAAATGCATATATGCTTGTTTATATTCGTGAAAGTGACAAAGAAAAGATTATCTGCAATGTGGACGAAAAGGACATTGCGGAGCATCTCAGGGTGTGTGTGCTACATTACTCTGTCCATTTAATTGATGATAATATGGTTGAGTTGTGTCATCTTCTGTCTAACATTATATTGCAGGTAAGGCTAAAGAAAGAGCAAGATGAAAAGGAGCAAAAGAGAAAGGAAAAAGCAGAGGCTCACCTTTATACTATCATCAAGGTTTCCTTTAAAACCTAGTCTTATCCCTTCCCGCTTGCATCTTTGTAATTTGGAAATCTTACTTAAAATACTCTTGTTATATACTTAGGTTGCTCGTGATGAAGACCTTGGTGAACAAATTGGGAAGGAGATTTATTTTGATCTTTTGGATCATGACAAAGTCCGTAGTTTCCGTATCCAGAAACAGATGGTATTTACGCAATTCAAGGTATGGTTTTGCAATTTATTTTTGTACATATTTATGTAGAAAAAATATTTTTGTACTGAAAATTTACATCGTCGTTGCTGTTTTGGTTGCTCTTCTGAAGCATAATATGTAGATACTGCATAAATATGCCTCAGAATTTCAAACATAAATAGAAATATCTCCTCTTGAACAACTTCATTTTTTAGATTGGGTAGTTACATGATTAAATATGGCATCAAAGATGGCAAAAGTTCTGATTTTCAGTTGCACAGGTACTCTTGAATAAAATATTCTCATGTGCTTGGCTCAAGAAAAAAGTTGGGCTCTAAGAAAAGAATTAGGTCCACACGTGAAGGGGCGTGTTGCATGCATAAAACAATAGGATAAAAGTTTCCCATCTCAAACTATATAGGATTTTAGATGATGTGATAACATAATTCAACAAGAACATATAGACTCTTAGAATGCAGGTACTAACAATGGAGGTTCAAGTGCCACTTTTATGTCTTCTGAAATATGGGTAATGGAATGTAAATTTGGTGTTGAGATTTTAGTATCTAACTTTGAGTTAGCAGATAAACTTCAGATTCTGATTGCAAATTTAGGTGAATGATTCTTGAAAAATTGGAATCTGATGGTTCAGCTTTTCGTATGCTGTATGCTAATATCTAAGTCAACAGTTATAGCCTATATTTGTGTATTTGGTCAATCCTTTTACCTCTTATGTTTGTATCATTTAATGGTAAGTCTTTTTTCAGGAGGAGGTTGCTAAGGTATTGGGTATACCCGTGCAATTTCAGCGGTATTGGCTATGGGCAAAACGACAAAATCACACATATCGGCCTAATCGGCCATTGACACCTCAAGAGGAAGTTCAGTCGGTAAGTTGTCTGACTGTTTACCTTTCTGTTGTGTTTTGTGGAGCTGAATTAAGGGTGCACTGCAGTTGTATCCAGATTCTAGAAAGTGTCCTCTGTTTTTAAGTATTGAGCAACTGGCATATTTAAACCTTACTAGCTTTCCAATCACTTCTACTATTCTGCTTGGATCGACATACTGATCAACAGATTCTGGGTCAAGTATTATATTTACTCTTTATGCTATCTATCAGTACAATTTGATTGACATTTATGAGAAATAAAAATTTGGCTAAAAAAAAGGATTTTTGTTCAGAAATAGACTTACAGAGAAATAATGAATCAATACTTTCATACACAGTTGCAGCAAATAATTCAAGGGAATGTCCAGTAATTACACAAGCAAAGAATATCATGCTAAGATCAAGCATGCATTTCACGTGATTTGTCATCTGTATCTATTGCATTGTTGTAGGTGTAAATGGCTAGGAAAACAACAATTAGGGATAATTGTTTGCGGCCTTGCACCTTTTCTTTTTAATACCATTTATACCTAATGATGCTAGTCTTTTCTTTTTTTTGCTTCCGTTGTTTCTATGTGAAAAATACATATTTCCTTATGTGGGACATTTCTTATCTTCCTTCTGCATATTGATATTTTTGTACTCATATCTTGCACTGCTTTAAGTTGTAACACAAAACATAGTATGCTTCCTCGAGTCGGTCAGTAACAGATGTATTTTTGTGGTGAATCTTAAATCTGTTATCCTAAAATTGATTATGAGCTTCTCTCCCAGACCTCGTCTTGCTCTGCAAAATAGATTGTCTAAACATAATTTATTGCTGACTATCTGGATACTCTTTGCGGTTTATTTTTGTCCACTTATGATTTCCCCCCTCTTCCCCCGTCCTTTGCCTCTTAGGAAAAAGAGACAAAAACATGCGTTTGTGGATAATCAGTGTTTGGAACTTCTTACATTATAGCTTCCCTTTTAGAGTATGTTTGATTTGTGTGATGAGATGGGTTGAAGAGACATCATGATGAGTCATTTATCATCCGGTCTTTGGATGTGAACAAAATGAGTTATCTTTTCTCTTTTTGATAAATAAGATGACTCAGCCTATTTGAATGTGGAAAGATTGCCATGCTTTGTGTTAGTATTTCCCACATTGGTTGATGTTATGGACCGTTGTCTTTTTATATGGTCATGAGCGATGAGCTAGCTTTTGGACATAAGTTAGATCCAAGTTCCATTTTCTTTACATGCTATTAGACCCATCCTTATTTTTGGCTTACTCAATGTTGGGTTTGTTCAATGTTATGTTGTTCATGCTTTAATTCTCTAGCCCTGAGCAACATGTTCTTGGGGGTGTCAAAGTGCCTACATTGGTTGAAGGTGTGGACACTTGTTTTCTTATATGTTCTTAGAACAATCCTCCTCTTATGAGCTAGTTTTGTTGTTAAGATAAGCCTAAAGTCCATTTCTTGACAATTAGCGTGATGTGAGTGGATGAGACATCAAGATGAGTCATCATCTCATCATGTCGTAGGATGTGAGATGGGGATGCATTAAGTTGACTCATGCTTAATTTGTTTTCATTAAGATTGAGACATCTTGATTGATTTAGAGCTCTGAATATGAATGCACGTCTGAATATTAAGATGTGTATTATGATTTAGAGATCTGAATTCACATCTGAATATTAAGATATGTATTAAGAATCTGAATACTAAATAGTTAAGATTGTTTGTTTTCTCAATACCTGAATGTATACAATTTTTTTTGTTAAAGGAATAATAAATATAAAATTCAAATAAAATACTAAATTGATCTAATGGTGATTGTGTGTGTCGATTTGGGATGAGGTTGACTATTGATGGTGGTTGTGGGTAGTATCTTATGATATAGTTGTTGCAGTAGTGATTAACTGTGGTTGTTTTTGTTGGTGGGAGCTGATAAATAGTAGTGGAATGATAATGACAATTAATGGCGGTTAGTGATATATAATGTTGACTAATGATGATAATTATGAGTAGTGATTTGTGGATGTGATAATGGTTGGTGGTGATGATTGCAAATGACAACTTATGGCGATAACGATTGATTTTGGTGATTAGCAATAGTGGTGGTTGTGGCTGGGCTGAGGATGGTGGTTGTGGATGGTAGGTGGTGGTAGTTGTGGCTGAAATGGTGGTTGTGAGTGGTGGGTGAAAGTAGATGGAATAGCGATGAATTGTCATCGTAGCAATTCTTAATAGATATCTTAATAAGTCTTTGTTACAGATCTTAATCATTCAGACCTATTTAGACCCATTAAGCGGTTGTAAAATAAGAAAAACAAACGCACTTAATGAGTGAGATCTGAATGATTAAGATTAATACATTCATTAAGTGCAAACAAATGAGGCCTCATCCTCTTTGTTTCATTTTTATTACCCCCTCCATCCCATTTGTGTGACACCATTTGACTTGGCATGGTGTTTAAGAAAAAAAGAACACTTTTGAAATTTGTGGTCTAAAACAATCCTTACATATTTCCGTGGTTGTAAATCATTTCATCAAGGGTAAAAGGGAAATTTTAAGTTAAATGTTTCTAATTATAGGAAGGTGACAAGCTTTTTGGGACGGACTAAAAAGGAAAGGGTGCCACATAAAATAGGATAGAGGGAGTATTGATAAGGTGACTAGTCCTCTTTGGATGTTGAAAAATTGCCAGGATGAGCATCCTAAGACACTTTGGATGTTGAAAAATTGTCAGGATGAACATCCTAAGACTCCTTTTATCCCAATGTAAGAGATATAGTATTGTGAACCAGAGGTATTAATCATCCCAGGATCATAGCTTCGTGCAGGAACCATCCCACCTTATCAAGTCGATAATTGCTTAACAACTGCTGCAGTTATTTTAATCACTTATGTTCAGTGGTGTATTTTTTCCTATGAATGGTACTTTTCTGTCGTTTGCTCAGCCGAGGGTCTTTCGGAAACAACCTCTCTACCTTCTCAAAGGTAGTGGTAAGGTCTACTTGCACTCTACTGTCCCCGAACTCCACTTGTGGGAACACACTGGGATGTTGTTGTTGGTGTATTTGGTTCATCGAATTACCAAGATTGGTGCTTGATTGACTTGGTGCTAATGATCTTGCGCAATGTATTTCAGGTTGGACAATTGAGAGAGGTCTCTAATAAAACAAGTAACGCAGAGCTAAAACTTTATTTGGAAGTTGAAGTTGGCCTGGTAATGGAATATTGCGTACTCATTTTCCAGTTTAGGGTTCACACTTGGAATTTTCGTTGGGGCAGGTGCTGTACTTTTGTGTATATCAAGTTTTATGTTTTGCACTTTTTGCATTTGTGTTGTTGTAGGATTTGCAACCTTGTCCTCCACCTGAGAAGACCAAAGAAGATATTCTTCTATTTTTCAAACTGTATGACCCTCTAAAAGAGGAGATAAGGTATTTCTTCTTGCCTCTATAGGTTGAAATCCGTGCTTTATCAGAGGAGTTGTTTCTATGCTTGTCTAGTTTGGGATCTCTAATATCATCTCTAATTGGAAAGTGCATCATTGGTTATCAAAAATAAAAAATGGAAAGTGCATCTTCTTCTCATTCTTAGAGCCTGCAGACATGGTTGATTTATGAAATGTGACACTGACAATTTGTCAAGTCCGATCAAGAAACCTGTGGGCAAAGTGCTTATGCAGCAGATCCCGTTTGGCTAAGATCCTTGATGACTGGTTCATAAACCACTAATGCTTTAGTCTCGTGTTAAGTGTTCACATAGTGACTAAGGTTCTAACAACTTGATGTCGGACTGTTCAACATGGTAGACATCTAACTCCTGTAACACAGATGTTTTATTAACCTGAGATTACTGTGGGGAAAAACCTACTTCAGTTTCATTGCAGTCTATGCAATTTTTTGCACTTGATGTAGACATTAAATAGAGTTTGTCAGAGGTCTATAGTCGTGAGAAATATTAGTTAATTGCTGAAACCTCGATCTGTACATTCTGTTGTAGGGCACAATTCAAAATTTTAACGTATTTGATATGCTGAAACTTGTGATATCATTGTTCACGTACTTTGGTGTCTGTATATAAGTGGCCATGCAATAATGGGGCTTTGTCTATTCTTTACTTGGTTTTCCTTCTTGTTATCACTTATCAGGTATGTTGGGCGGCTCTTTGTAAAAGGCAGTGGAAAGCCACTGGACATATCAACCAAGCTAAATGAGTTGGCTGGATTTTCACCTGATGAAGAGATTGAACTCTTTGAGGTTAATTTTTTTTTCTTATCACACTACCAGTATGTTAACCCACAGCAGTTATATAGGTGGCTTCAGGTTGTGCTTAATATCATGTTCTATTGACAGGAAATAAAATATGAACCCAATGTGATGTGTGAACCTATTGATTGCAATCTAACATTTTGTAGCAGTCAGGTACGAGCTATTACTTGCCTTCTGTATACTGTTACACGTTCACTGGGTGGCCAATTGCTTTCAGTTGTTCTGGTTTTCATTTCTTCTGGTGGATTTGTTGTATGATACTCCTCTGCTTTTTCAGCTTGAAGATGGGGACATTATTTGCTTTCAGAAACCCGTTCGAAGTCAAACTAGTGAACAATATCGATTTCCTGATGTTCCTTCATTTTTAGAGTATGTGCACAATCGCCAGGTATGTGTTGCACCTTGTTTTTTCATATTGCCTCTTGGCTCTTGGAGCTAGATTGGTAGTTACCTCTATGAAATAGAATTGTTTCCCTTTGATGAAGGCAGTACCTTTGGTAGTACTCCTGCCTTGACTCCATCGCAATCACTTTTGTTTTCAGTTTATGTGACTGTTTCATTTGTATTAAGTTTCAAAAGAGCTCTGAATATTTTGTGTGGCTTGATAGCTAAGATAAAAGTTTTCCATGTGATTGCTCCCAGGTTGTTCACTTCCGCTCATTGGACAAACCCAAGGAGGAGGATTTTAGTCTTGAGTTGTATGTATCTGTTTCAGTAAGTTAATGAGAAGCTTTTTCCAGTATTGTTTAATTCATTGACGATAAACAAACTCTAGGTCAAAGCTGAACAACTATGATGAAGTAGTAGAGAGTTTGGCTCGCCATCTCCGCTTGGATGACCCATCAAAAATAAGGCTTACATCACATAACTGCTACTCACAGCAGCCAAAACCTCAGCCAATAAAGTATCGAGGAGTGGACCGTCTTACAGAAATGCTGGTTCACTATAATCAGGTAATGTAGGAACAGAGTCTACTCTGGTTAGGGCTAATTGATACTTTTTTATGTATTTACAATCTTGTGGCTCTTAGTTATTTACCAGCGACTACATTTTGCTTACCATCCCTCCTCTTTGGACAGACTTCAGACATTTTGTATTATGAAGTCCTCGATATTCCATTACCAGAGCTACAGTGCTTAAAAACTCTCAAAGTCGCCTTTTATAATGCTGCGAAATATGAAGTAAGTGCTACACATACTTATACATTTTGTGTAGAGTTTCCTTTGATAAGGGTTTATACAGTCTCCTACACTCATATATAAAATCTTGGGCTGTTCATTTTCAGGTGACAATCCATACTATTAGATTGCCAAAACAAAGTACTGTAGATGATGTCCTTAATCATCTTAAGACAAAGGTACTTTTGAATTTTCTATTTCTATAAAGTGTGATGCCTCGATATAAAATTAGTGATGCCTTCTTCATATTGTTTTTACCACCCTAAACTGTAAAACCTGAAAGTAGAAACTAGGAAGAAAAGTAGGAAAAACATTTCATGTCTTGCCCCAGCCATGCTATGTCTTAATTTAGAGAGAACAAGCTGATGTCCACATTGAGATGTCATCTAATAACCTATTTTATTGGAAGGTTCTCTGATAACTGATAAGTACACTGCTATAAATTCATTTCATTAAGATCTATTTCTGTCAGATGTTTTTGCTGATCTTGTCTCATGGTATGGAATAGGTTGAGTTGTCACGTCCAGATGCTGAACTGAGGTTGTTGGAAGTTTTCTATCACAAGATATATAAGGTACCATTTATGTTGCACAACTTCCTTCTGCTGTAGTTCAGTATCTTCTGAAAATGCTTCAATGCGCACAGATAGAGTTGCAGTGGGAGTGTTATACGATTACCCTTTCTTTGTTTTCTATATGATCTTTCAATCTTAAGTGTTGATCAGTAGAGTGTGCATGTCTGTGTGCCCATGCCTGACATACATTACATATATACAGACGGACAGACAGATATAAACAGACAGGACAATACACATTAACACACACAAACAGTTTGATGCATTTTGAAGTAGATAAGAACTCATGAAAGGACATGCAGTATCATGCTTCTCAGCTTTGCTTCTTGGTAGCATTTGTAACATATCTTCTACAATTATTTTGCAGATTTTTCCACCTACTGAAAGGATTGAGAACATAAATGATCAGTACTGGACCTTGCGTGCAGAAGAGGTACACTGAATGTTCTGTTGGTAGTTCCCTTTATTTTATGCCGAAGAGCAGGTCCAGGTTTTGCTGGGGATATGCAGTTAGGGGTGATTGTGCATCTATTTGAATGTTTTGCTGTAATCTTTGTGATTGTCTCAATGCTCCTGTAAAAACGATATTTCCTCTTTGCATGCTTCTGGCACATTCCCCAGAAACACTCGCTGTCCTACTTCTTCGGAGAGAGTGTCATCTTTTCCGGTGACTGAGAGTCAGAATTCTCCACCCGTTCCTTATGCTAGCACCTTCTGTGTTAGTTGTTTCATTCAAATCTTTCTCTCAGCTTGCACAGGCTTTGTAATCTGTAGCTTTTTCTATCAAGATGGACAAGAACAGGATTTACTTAAATGCTGGGTTCAAGTCATTCGACATTAGTCATTTCTAGATGGAACTCAGATAATGCAGTGTGATATGAATGGGTCGAGAGGAGTCGAAGACTTATGAGAAGAACTTCGATGAGCAGCAAAATAATGGATGTATTTGCTTCACATAAAGAGAAGCTTCCAGAGATCAGAAGAAGGCGGACAGGAGATGGAAAACCTCAGAAAGAGTCTCAGAATTTTTTAGTACAAGGAAGTAGAATGAGCATGGGAGATACATGAGTATCCTCTCTATAAATAAGGAAGGAAGATCAGTATTGATTATTCCAGAATCAGCATTAAATGCAGGTTGGTGTGATATTGCATTTAAGATTGAGAACTTCATTAAGACCCCCAAAAGCAGGAAAGGGTAGGTCCCCCAAGTATAACAGAAGCCAACTACCCTTTCAAAAAAGCTGTTAAGGAAAGTAAATGGCAATCCAGGGCCATTTGAGAAGCTGAGGTGAGTAGCTTGAAAGGCAGAATTGAAATTGAATACACCTCAGATCTTCAAGATTAAGGCCTGCTAAAGATGTCTTGTTGGCAGTCTAGAGGTGGTCTGTACGGCGCAACCCACACTGGCTGATATAAGGAAATGATCATCTCTAGCTTGAGGAATACTTTAGGGGTGAACATATATGAGATGTATGGAGACATGTTCCTATTTGAATTCCCAAATAGGTACATGGCAGAACAAGTGCTGCAAGGACAGTGGTCTTGGAAGAAAATAAGATTCAACCTTGAAAGATGGTCTCCAATGGGGGTTGTGTGCCAACTCCTCGTCACAAAGAAGACATGGATCAGAGCAGTCGGAATACCACTGCACCTGTGGTCGCAGAAGGTTTTCTTCGAAATTGGCCAACTGTGTGGGGGTTGGGTGGCCACAGAAGAGGAGACATAGCTCAGAAAGCACATGAAATGAGCAAGAATTCTGGTGGCAAATGATGGAAGGAAGGTGGCCAGCGAATATCCATTATGCGCAATGGTATCATTTAATTCATTTCGATTTGGGCAGAGAATAAACCCCAGATGCGAAAGCCTGCCAGAAAAGACCAGGGAAACCACCAGAAAAGATGATTGAAAAGATTACATGGTCCATCTTATTACCCAGAGGATAAACAGAGGCGATGTCTACGCTGAAAATTTGAATTCCCATTCAATTCAGGGATTCAAATTTCAGAAACCACGAGGGTGTCTCTCACTTTACAAATGGAACATGTGGTGCAGATTTCACACGTGAAAGGCATACCACCAGAGTAAATGAAATTACTTGTTGGGCCGGACCGGAAGCCCAATGAAGTGTCTTCATTTAACTCTTAAATTTGGGCATGATTTTGCAGCTGAAGTGGTCTTCATTGATATACCACTACAGGAGCCAAATCTAAATACAGAGACACCTTCAACGACATCATGAAAGACTCTCTCTCTCTCAGAGTTTTGATCGAGAGACCATGCAAAAGACGGAGAACATTACGGAAAGCTTCGATAGAGCAGTGGCCACTATATACGAGGTCAATGATGAAGATTCCACTAAGGAATTAATGGAATGAGGTGCACATGGGAAATTGAGGGAGGAGATTAAGAACTCAAAAACAATTTTGACAGATATAGTGGTCCAAAATGAAGCAGAGACAACGGAGAACTGGAAAATTGAAGAAGCAGAGCCTCTGCGAGTTCAATCCCAGTTGTTGATCAAAGTGAGAGGGGAGCTTCTGTTTGGGTGCAACAAAACATGAAAAAGTTGCAAATTACTGGGGTGATTTTCAGGGACACGAGGAGGAAGCTCTGGAACTATTACCACAAGTAGACAGCTGCAGAATAGCAAGAAGAATGGAGTCGGATGCAATATGTAAAAAATCTAGATTCAAAGGGGCTCAAGAATTGAAGAGTAGTGGTGAAAGGAGCAATGGGAGAAACAATTTGAAAATTGCTTAATGCAGATCAAACTGATTACATGGAATGTAGGGGGTTTAAACTGTAGGGATAAAAGGAGATTAATGAAGAGCATGGTGATGAGTTGGAATGCTGATATCATTTGCATTCAAGGAACAAAGCTTGGAGGGGACTTAACAGAATTAGTTAAGCAACTGGGGTGTGTGTGTGTGGGGGGGGGGGGGGGGAGATGGATCAAATTTGCTTGTCTAGAGGCTAGTGGCACAAGAGGGTGAACTTAGGTTTCTTGAGGAAGATCCTGCTAGGTTAATTGGCAGATATAGAAACAGTTTCAGGAGGCAGAATTCTAGCTGAAAGAGATGCAGAGGAAAGCAGGGCTGGTGCTAGAATATGAAGAACTGATTAAAAAGGAAGAGATTGCATGGAGACAAATATCCAGAGCCCTTTGGCTGATGGAGGGGGACATAAATACAAAGTTTTCCACATTACTGCCAATGCTCAGTGAAGATACAACAACATAGATCAGTTGTTAGTCCAGGGATATCTCACTCAGAATTCTACTAGAATTGAAGGGGAGATAGTAGAATTTTACCAAAGTTTATACACAAACTGTGCAATGGAGACCGGCCAGTCACTTCCCATATTGTCCAGTTTTAATGGTGGAAGAAAAGGAGTCTTCAAGCAAGATTTGAGGAGGAGGAAGTGTTGAGAAGTTTAAAGATGTGTGCTACAGACAAGGCACCGGGGCCTCATGGCTTCACTATGGTTTTTTTAATCAAATGTTGGGAGGTGGTCAGGTCAAATATAATGAATGCATTCCACAACTTCTATGAACATGTAATGTTTGAGAGGAGCTGCAATGCCGCTTTTATAGCTCTCATCCCAAAGAAGAAAGGTGCCAAAGAACTAAGGGATTTCGGACCAACTAGTTTGATTGGTAGCATTTACAAAATTTTCTCCAAAGTTCTCACTGAGGCTGAAAAGGATGATGGAGATACTGTGGACGAACAATAAATGGCCTTCATCAAAGGTAGACAAATCGTGGATGCAATGCTAGTTGCTAATGAAGCAGAAGCAGGGAAAACCAAGTATACTCTGCAAGTTAGACATAGAGAAAGCCTATGACCATGTCAACTGGGCTTGTCTGCTAGCAGTTTTGGGTAGAATGAGATTTGGACAGAAATGGATACACTGGATGTAATTGCATTTCAACAGTGAGTTTTTCCGTTCTTATTAATGGTACCCCAACAGGGTTCTTCAGAGCACAAAAGGGTCTTAGACAAGGTGATTCTTTGTCACCCCTTCTGTTTTTACTAGCAATGGAGGGCCTTAATTGTATGGTTAAATCTTCAAATATAAATGGGTGGATAAGAGGTTTCAATGTGACCAGAGATGGAAGAGATAACCTGGACCTGAAGGTGATGCTGATGAAGAACAACTTAGAGTCCTGAGTGTGATTTCTGGTCCTATTTGAAGGGATGTCTGAATTACACATTAACTGGAGGAAGAATTTTTTGTATCTTATCCATGGGGTCTCAGATATGGAATCCCTGAATGCAATATTTGGTGGTGAGATTGGCAGTCTACCAACCACTTACCTAGGTATGTCTTTAGGAGCAAAATCAAAATCTAAGGAGATATGAAACAATGTGGTCGAGAAGTGCGAGTAGAAATTGACTAGGTGGAAAAGGCAGTACTTGTCACTTGTGGAAGATTAACCCTCATCAATTCAGTCTTTAGATTCTTTGTCAACTTACATGATGTCCCGTTCCCTATTCCAGCTCGGGTCATGAACATATTAGACAAAATCAAGAAGATGTTCCCGTGCCTAGGTAATAAAGACAGGAAAAAACTACCATTTGGTCAAGTGGAGGACTCTGATTTGTGATAAAAAGTTAGGGGGTTTGGGGATCAATAATTTGGAGAATCACAACAAGTCCGTAAGAATGAAATGACTTTGGAAATATGCTAATGAAATAAACGAACTCTGTGAGGGAAAGTAATAGAAGCCAAGTATGAGGAGAAGTTACAACTCCATATGGAGTCAATTTATGGAGGTCCATAAGAGCCTTGTGTAATGAGTTGAAAAGCTTTATAAAGATCAAAGTGAACAATGGGGTTAAACCTGTTTTTGGAAAGATGATTGGCATGAGGCAGACAACCTAGAAAGCCTGTTCTCAGAGATACACTCCTTAGCATATTAGCAACATAGCACCATAGCAGAGCTATGGTCATCAGAAGAGTGGAGGTTCAACTTCAGATGGCAGTTCATTGACTGGGAAATTCAATGGATGGCTAAATTTATTAATCTAATTGAACATTTTAGTGGATTGACGGAAGTGACGAACTTTGGTGGCAGGATAGTAAGAAGGGCTCATTAAGGCGATTACAAAAGGATGAACAATATCAACCTGCAGCCAAGCAAGGGTCCTTCTGATGCACTTAACTTTGAGTTTTACTGACACGAATGATGAGATTTTTCATGTTAGTTGCTGCTGTCATACTTTGCAAATAAAGTGGTAGTGGTGGATGACTGCACTTCTTTCCGTTAATGTTGTGGTGCTGCTGTGCGGGCAACATTGAGTATTTGCGGTCCAGCTGGTCCTTTGGGTTTTGCTTAGGTCATTGGTGTTTTACGGTCCAGCTGGTCCTAAGGGTTTTGCTTAGGTCATTGGTGTTGTCCTGTTTATTTCTCCACGTATATACTTATGGACTGGACCGACCAAATAAATCAGGGAAGAAAAAGGTCTAAAGTCTTCACCAACAAAGAGAAAAACATATGTCTGGAGATGAATCAACTTAAGTTTATAGCCTTCAGTTAGAGTTGTAATATTGTCTACATTTCTTAGATGTTTATCTAATTAATGTCTTAACTTTTCTCCATTACAGATCCCTGAAGAGGAGAAAAACCTGGGTCCTCTTGATCGCTTGATTCATGTTTACCATTTTACAAAGGACACAACTCAAAATCAAGCAGTAAGTACATCTGTCAAAATTGATAAGTGCCTGATATGTATATAGCTATAGTTACAATCAGTGTATATGGTGGAGGTTCTATCCTCAGTTAATTGTTTTTGATTCCATCCCTTAGCAGCATGTACAAAACTTTGGCGAGCCATTTTTTCTGGTTATTCATGAGGGTGAGACACTGGCTGAAGTTAAAGCGCGCATTCAGAGAAAATTGCAGGTTCCAGATGAGGAGTTTTCAAAGGTATTCAAGCTTCCTTGCTTTGCATCGTTGTTTCTATACCGAGTAATCTTGGAAAATTTCTAGGTTCAGTATTAGTATAGAGGGTTCATGTGTTTTATTTATTCTAGTTATTTACACGTTCAGTATTAGTATAGAGGGTTCATGTGTTTTATTTATTCTAGTTATAGTTATTTACACGTTCTACTTTCACTATGCAGTGGATGTTTGCGTTTGTGTCCATGGGCCGTCCTGACTACCTCCGGGATTCAGATATTGTGTCCATTCGTTTTCAGGTATTTGCTCCTTTTCCTTCCATATTCTCCCTATGTAGTCCTTGTATAATGTTTGATTATTCTGTTTCCTAATTGGTTTCCAGAGGAGAGATGTTTATGGTGCTTGGGAGCAGTATCTGGGATTAGAGCATGCTGACAATGGTCCTAAAAGGTCATATGCTACCAACCAGGTATGCTACATTTTCTGTTATGCTGGTGATGATGGGCATATGAGGCAACCATCCAAGTGGACCAACAAGTCTTAAATCATTGAAATGCAAAAATATAACAGCTAAATTTCTTTTGAGGTCTTTTTTTCTGAGATATCATTTGACGCTGGTTGAGCAACAATCAGCCCCATCTGTCAATTTAATGCAACACTCGCTCTAGCTTTCAACATGCTAATGAATATATGTTATATATGTTTACTTTATAATATTACTTCATGGCTGGCGATTCTTGGTTGCCTGAAATTGGTTTCTTTTGATCTTTTACCTGTGGGCTCAGTGGCTCTTTTGTATTGAAATCTATCACAGTGAGATTAACCTGTTTAGAATTCAGGAACATATAATTAAAAAATCAGAACATTTTATTTATTAAGCCAACCCAAAGCCAGTTTAATAATGCAGTACTACTAATTCCCAAGTGATAATACTTGATATTAGTTGGTGTATAACTGGCTCATATTGGTACTGCAGAATCGACCCGCTTTTGACAAGCCTGTTCGGATCTACAACTAGTCTTCTAAATGACTGATCAATACCTTTGATGGAGCATGTAAAATCCCGCGAAGAAGCAGCACTAGGATCATCAGAAGATGGCAGCTGACAGTTAATACAGTGATGTCTCGGTGGTAATTTAACTTTTGCCCTCCAAACGTGGGCAAGCAACACCATATTTAATTTAAGCAGGTTTAGGTGGCTGAAAACAACGTTGATTCCATTGTAATTTTAGGCAACGCACATGATTTTGGGTGGACGTATATAGAGGGTATAGATGTTTATTTTGACATTTCCTGTTTTGTCGCAGTTCCTGTTCCTCACTTTTGGCATTCTCAGTTCTCTCATAATTATATTGTCTGGAAAACTAACGATGTAGAAGAACAGAAGGCTGGGATATTCCATAGTGACATTGTTGTAGAACAGTTGAAAGGGATATATCGCAGTTATTAGTGTCTTTGTTTGCAAAATGTCCGTCTCCTAGGTGGTTGGAGATGAGACATTTCTTAGATGTTCAGTTTGTTAAGTTAATGCAAAAAGAGGATGGTTGTTGTCACTTGGGTCAGACAGAATAATTGAACTTATCTTTTTCTATTTTATATTTGAATGAAATAGAGTTAGCAGTTTTTTTTTATTTTTTATTTCCTATCTGGTACTCACATTGGATTCGTGCTTGGTAGGCCCATTAAGGGTTGTGCACTCTACCAACTTTTTTTTCATACCTGGGCTTATAACCGAGACCGTTGGTTAAGGTGGAACAATCTCATTCACTCCATCCACTATACCACATTCTTTGCTGGTAACATAGTTGACGGAATGCTTATAGTCTATCGTCCTTAATTTGCTTAATTTGTTTTCACATATGCTTAAGTACGATCTACCTTTCAAATATTTTCTCCAAAATTTTCATAAATACTCCTCCTAATAACTCCTCCTATTCCTCTCCCTTCTTGAGAGTCTATACTCTTATGCTTAGTATGTTGTTTATATGCTTCTTAATAAGCGAGGCACTTCTGCTAATTATGTTCATATGCTAATTAATAAGCCAGACACCTCTTTTTTTGTTTTTTCGTTTGCTTGTGCACCAACTCAGGGGTTAAGGGACATAATTCTTAAGAGCTCAAGTAACTTATGACGATCTTTGATCTAAGATGAGTTGGGATAAAATTTAGCTCTTTTACTTTCATTAAGAAAAATAATAAATACAAAGTGTAGTTTATTTAAGTTATCCTATTTACTGAATGCTTTTTGAGAATTGAGAAATATTAAGAACGACTTTTTATTTATGAGTATGATTGATAATAATTATTAACTTTAGTCTTAAATTTTTAAAGTGGTAATTGTTTTGAGATAATTTTTTTAAGCTAAAGTGACCGTTAAAATGGAAAGGAAGGACTCACTTTGTCTTAGTTTGGTGGAAAGAGTTGTTTGGTATTTGTTACTGGTGAAAAATATTTTATGGTATTAGAGGTGTGCGCAAAGTGATTCAAATACTATAAATATCAAAAAAGAAAAAGAAAAAGGGACGGAGGGAGTATTATTTAGATGAATTATGTTATTTCTTGCTGTCAATGATTATTTATAAGATGTTTAAAATGATATCCTCTTTATTTATTTTGCTAGTTCAAACCAAGAAAAATTAAAAGTGCCCGAAAATTTCAAATTCTAGAACTCTATTAATACTCATTTTGATCAAATTATTCTTTAATAGTGTACTCAAATATATATTTTTCATTATTTCTTCCAAAAAAAGAATAGAGAAGGTCCGAGCTGCCGTGACGTTTTGGTCATCTGGAGTCCTAAGTTGTCACTTGTCACAATGTGTTTCCTATTTAAATATATTTATTATATTATATTATATAGAGTATATTTATTTTTTTGGATGATAGTTGACTCATCTATTATATTTATACAGTATTCTTTTTTTAAATCAATCTAAAAAAGAATGATACATTTATATATTTAAAAGTTATTTTAACTTTACACTTTCTGTTATATCATTAATGAAATAATTTATATCCAACACATATCACAAGGTTAAAAAGAGAATTTAAAAAACGGATAAGAAAAGAAGAAGCACAATGGATGAGTTCGGCATGAAGAAAAATGTTTTTTTTTTTTTTTGAAAAATAAGTGGATTTCTTTCTTATTTTCTTGTTCTCAATATGTAAGTAAAAAAATCTTATTCTAAAATCAGTTCTTAATACGTAAGTAAAAAAATATTATTCTAAAATCAACAACAATAACAACAGACCTAGTGAAATTTCACTAGTGAGGTCTGAAAATGTAGAGTCTCTATACGCAGATTTTATAACTAATTTGTGGAAGTAGATAGACTGTTTTAGAAAAATCCTTTGTGACTGACCTAAGAAATACTATGAGAAATGAGGGTTGTTGGGCTATGGATGTGGAGTGATAGAGATGGGGGATAGGGGATAACAAATTTGGAGGGTGAGAAGACACGATTAATATGCAATGTAACTTGTTTTTTCCTTTATCATATATAGATATAAAAGAGAATCTTAGGCCTGCCTACGTGGCGCCACCACAAACAAAAATTTCCTTTTAATTTATTTATTTCCAAAACTAGGCTTTTCCTTTCATGAAAATTTGTAACTTTTATAGAAAGCTGTGACTTTTATGAAGAGTTGTGACTTTTATGAAGAGTTGCGACTTTTATGAAAAATTCTGACTTTTATGAAAGGTTGTGACCTTTCTGAAGGGTTGTAACTTTTTCAAAGAGTTGTGACATTTTCGATAATGCACAATGAATTCATTACATTTGGTTCTTTAGCAAACAATACTTTTATTTCTACCACTAATATTTGTAGGATTTTTTCGCTATAGGGGAGTCGAATTCAAATACATTAATTAAGCTTCTTATGAAGTGTGTTTCATTCCTCAAAGTTTTCTTCCTCCTATTTCATGAAGCTTAATCTTTTATTGTAAGTCATAGTGATTCATGTATCTGTTGCAATTTCTTTTTGCTATTTTGGTGACTTTTTTTGAACTCTATTAAAAATTCAATCAAGGATGATTGAAAATTTATCTTCTCTTTTGTCCCTTTCTACAGGTTTCTTCATATACTTTTTGGGAAATTTGCTTGTGGGTTGTGCTATATTTGATAGCGCACAACAACAAATATGTGATAACTAATACAGAATCAATGATGAAGTTTGTTAAAAGAACCAAACAAATTGCTCTCTTGCTTGCCACAGTTAGTATATTATTTTGATTGTTTTTTCTTAGGTACAAACATTTTGTATGCCAATGCACTCTTCCTAGAATATTAGTAACAATTAGCAACTTCTTTTATCGCAAGTTAACTAATTTGTCATATTTCTTCGTCTCTTCTTTTTGGGCATAATAAAAGATCAAGTTTTCTTGAAACTAACAAATGTCCAAAATACACTATAACAAAAATAATTAATTGTCAGTAGATTCAATGTTGCTATAGACTTTAGGGACATTAATAGAGAGTACCAATTGCCTCTGAAAATACATATTTAGCGACAATCAAGCTATTAATTGCCGTTAAAGATCATTCTTGCTATAGTTATAACTCATTCTTTTGGTAAAGTTTTTTTAATTTTTTATAAAGAAGTAATAACTCTTTCTTTTGGATTCTTTCAATTAAATTTGTGAACTGTAAACTTGGATACAGCCCGACAGACTATCTTTTTGAATAATATGTTAGGCAACATGCCTTTTTCTTCTTGATTGTTAGGAAAATACGGTCGTCTTTATTATTATTTGTGGATATTTGTGAGTTCAAATGCTCACAAAATTATGCTGTGAAATTTTACTATGTTATGTGTCAAAATTTTGGTTTAGAATATCCAGTTGTGAACAGTTGCATTCAGATGTCACCTACTGCTTGGTTGATAATTGAATTAATTCTTTGTAACTGCATACTATAACCATAACAATAACTATGGTTCAATTCCAATTAAGTTGGGCTGGTGATATGAAACCTAAGCAATAGTAATGACTATTCTGAGACAATGAGGAAAAACATTTATGATACTAACAATTCTAGGGTCATTTTTAACATATACATGATATGACATACTATAATAAAAAAGAGATTGATAGAGGTTCATAAAAAAGGAGCCGAAGGTCCTCCATTTGAATTTAGTTAATTATGTTCTTGTATGGACGTGATGTTCCACTTTACTTGGGAGTGTTGTTGTGCGAGGCTTTTTGGTCTCTTCTTTAACGTCTGATGTTCATTATTTCTGACCAACTATTTCCATTGAGATTTTCGTAGACTTCTTTCTTATACTTAAAATCTCTTTATGACTCATAGTTTTTTGTATAATAAAAATAAAAATTAAAAAAATATAGCACTTCAAGATTTCGGAGGAACGCTTTGCCTTAAGATAAAATGGTCTTCAAAATGTAGTGTATGTATCGAAAATACGAATATTACCGAATGATCATATTATGTAAGCTTAATAAAATATTTCAATCCCGTGCGAAACACGGATAATTTACCTAGTTCACTAATAAAATTAACCAATCGAATATGAAAAATTTGACTTCGCACCGAACACACTTACAAATAATTTAAAAAAAAACAACGCATATTTGTGTTTTTGCTTTTCTTAATTTTCAAAAAGAGGGAAATAAAAGGAACGGACACAACCGGTATTGAAAGGGCGCGAAATTAATAACCGTTCGTCTATTTTATGATTAATATAAAAATACAGACTTAATTAATTAGATTCATCGTCTAAGGTACTCTTTTATAAATACAAAATAATTCAATGATTTTCTTTTTTTCTTCAATTTTTTATGGTTTTATTTCCTTTTTCTTCATCTTTACCAACTCTAGACAAAGTTTCACTTTTGGAAATACTTTAATTATTGAAAAGGTACATCAAACATAAAATAATCCAAACATGGAAATTTCTTGTTTTTGACGTTATGTAAAAAAAAAAAAATCCAAATTGTTGTTTTCTCATCAGAGTCCGAGTCAGAATTTCCTGTTTATGAGTTCTTTTCTTAGTGGATTTTTATCAGAGTCGGAATCAGAATTTGTGTCTCTTTCTTTTATACTTATCATACATGCACTACGATACTTTCTCCCCAAGTTTGCCAAAAAAACTTTACATATACTTTGATTTTTTTTTAACTTTCTAGTGTATGTATTACTCAAAAATCACATTTTTTTTTACTATAAACTTTTTAATTTTGCGATTTTGAAATTGCAGAGTTGTTGTGCAGATTGAGTACAAAAATGGGTCGATTTCATATTCAAAAGATGTTGATTATGTTGTTAGTTTTGTTGTTACAAAGTTCATCATCATGGGGTTGGTTCTTTTCTACTAATAAGAATAACAAGAATGATTATAAACAAAAACAACAAAAAATTTCAAATAACAAAGTTGTTAAGTTGATGTCTGATTTCTCCATGGATGTTTTTGAGAATTCACAGAAGGGAATTGAACTAATCGAAAACGCGGAGCAAAAGATGTTGATTACAGATTCTTGTTGGCAAAGAAGTTATCAGAGTTTGTTTAGTGTATGTAGAAAAGCTCTGCCTGATGAAGAATTGAAGTCTAGACTTTCTTGGAATTTATGTGATTGTTTTCAACAACATACTGGAAGGTCACCTTTGCCTTATTGTGATGCAAAATCATCAATGACTAAATGTTTACAGAAATTGGATAATGATGTTCATAAGATATATTTGGCTTTCTATATTGAAACCCCTGCCATTTGCCAACAATTGCAGTAAGTTTTCCCTTTTTTTTGGTTTAGTGAAAGTTATACTAACTTGTTTGGATGATTTGTTACGTATCGTTTCGTAATGTATTGTATTGGGGTAGTTTTTTTGGATGTTAGGTACTATGTTGGGAGGGGTGAGTTTGTAGAGTACTGGTGTCACCAGTTTCAATCTGGTGCTTGACACATAATTAAGTTGATCATGAATATAATATTTTGATAGATTATATCATTTCTCCATTATATAATGTCATATTAGAGGTCATAAGTAGTTTCTTGATTTTCAATTTTTGTCTTGTGCTTTGATTATAGTATTGCGGCGTCTTCACTCCCATATTTCTTGCTTTTCCTTGAGCCGAGGGTGTATAGGAAACAACCTCTCTACCTTCCAAGGTAGGGGTAAGGTCTGGGTACACTCTACCCTTCTCGAACCCCACTTGTGAGATTATACAGGGTATGTTGTTGTTGTACATAATGCCACACATCAACAATATGAAATATAAGCTTACAATATATTATATAGAAAAGTTGGATATATTGTAGAGTTATTAAGACTATTACTAAACAATAAGCAAAGATAAGATTACACCAAAACGATCGATACATATAATCAGACTTTCGTTGTTACATGACGATGAATTTAACGATACTATACACTAGGTAACAACCATCCAAACAAGTTGTTTATAAATTGAGACTCTTATGCATTTTGATAATTGCAGGAGAGAAGCATGGAAGCATGTAACAGAGAGGTTGGTGAATAGTTTGAAGGATTCTGCTGAATTTGCTGAGGAAAAATTAGATAACATACTAAATGTAGGGGATTTGCTATTGCAAAACTCGAAACATGTTCAAGAATCATTAGCCTCGATTGATGTTCGTACTAAACAAGTAGCAGAGACTTCCAAGAACGTTGAAGGCCGGGTGAACGCTGTGTTGAGTCAGTCAGAAGTAATTTTGGAGCAATCTAAAGGGATAGCATCTTCCCAATTAGAGTTGAACGAAGGGCAGGCGAAAATGAAGGAGAGTTTGCACGAAAACATGGCGATAGTTCATGAATCGTATACTAATTTAGACCATGGGATCGATGGTTTAAGGACTAAAACGGAGGACATTGAAGACGAGATTGTGAAAGTTGGAGATGAAATGAGTTGCAGGATGGATAAATTGCAGAATAAAGCCAATGATATTGGGAATATTGCTGGCCAAGCTTTGACTAAACAGAAACAACTTTTGGATGAACAATATAAAGCTCTTGATGGCCTTCAACTCCTTCATAATTTTCAGTCTCAAGCGCTTGAAGAGAGCAGGTAAAAGACGTCAAGCATAACTTCTCGTGTGGTTCTTCTGTTCCTTACGACTATATAACGTTGACAGGTAGGTTACTTGTTATCGTAGGTCAACTTAACCTGATAGTGTAAGTGCATTGTTAAGTGTTTCCACGACATTTGAGGATTGATGAAATGCAATGTGTTATACTTTTACAGGGGAACTCTGAAACAATTGGCTGAATTCGGACACGAGCAACAAGAGGAGCTTCTTAGAAGGCAAAAACAACTACAACAAACTCATGATCATCTAGTTGAGAAATCAAAATCAATATTAGCTGCTCAGGTTTGTTAATTCTCAAATCATCATATTCTCTTAAATTTCTTGTACTTGTTCATTAATTTTATTAAATTGTGTCAACAGGAAACTTTTGAGTCTAAACAAGCAAGCATGTTTCTTGCCTTAGACAAGCTATTCACCTTGCACAATGCTATGCTTCTTGAATCAAGAGTGATCAAAGCTTTCTTGCTTTACTCGTTATCGATCTTTCTTCTCTACATGTTCACCAGCACGAAACAGACATATGACGTGAGACCTAGGTTATACATAGGTAAAGTATCATCACACCTTTCAAAAAGACATGGCATCCCTTGGGGCGTTGGAAGGGCGCCAGGTTGGAAACCAGGCACCCTTCCAACGCGAAACCAACTTTGTTATTTGACTATTTTGATTTGATTTCATAATCTTTTCTCATCATTGTTGCATCATTTCTTGTTTTCTTGTAGGATTAGTACTCACATTCTTGATTGAACTAGCCATACTTCGATACGGATCATACGAAATGGAGAATCAAGCATGGTTTGTAAGCATAGTTAGGTCACTATTTGTGCTATTAGCCTCATGCCAACTTCTATATTCCATATGGACATACAGGTAACAAACAGAACATAAGCTCAAAAACTACTTTTTTTAGCATCATAACAAATTTTCATAATTTTTTTTTTGCAGAGATTATGAAGTGTTGAACCATAAGATGTTACAAACACTAATGGAAAAAGTTAATGGAATTCAAAAACACAAGGAGTACTTGTTATGGGAAATGGAGAACGACGATTCGGACGATGAGGTAGATTGGTCTTCATGGATTGAAGCAGAATTACCAGAAGATGTTGATAAATTGAAGGATCCTGATTTTGTATATCCTGTAGAAGTTGCTGAGAATTTAGTAGGAAACAAGTCAATTACAAGGAGATACAACTTAAGAAATCACCTTTTGACATATTGAAATTGTTAACATGATCATGAACTTGGTTACTGGTTTGACCGGTTTGTTGTCTAGAAATATGTTTTTGATTTATCTATCGATTGAACTAGGGGTCATGTTCTAGATTTAGTGTTATCTCTTATACTAATGTATATACTACTAGTTATGTGTAAAACTTTGGGACTTAGACTTCATATATGTGTTAGTAATTTTTGGGACTTGATTATTTATTCGGAAAAGGGCTGAAAATACCCCTGGACTATTCGAAAAGGTTTAATTATACCTCTCATTCACCTATTTGGTTAAAAATACCCTTCAATCCACCTTTTTGGCCTACTTTTACCCTTATAACTAACAAATTTTTTTAAAATTATTACTCCCTCCATCCCAATTTATTGCGACACTTTTCGGATTTCGAGATTCAAACAAGTCTATCTTTGACCGTAAGTTTTTCATAGATCCTTTTAATATTTTGAATTATTAATTATTGTGACTTATAGGACTTTTTACGTAGTTTACAAATATGTAAATTTCATTTCAAAAAAATTGAAGATTTCATACGCAAATGTCCGGTCAAAGTTAAACTGGTTGACTCTCGAAAAACGAAAAGTGTCACCTAAATTGAGACAGAATGAGTATTATTTATTACGTGGCAGCTTCCTATCGGATAAAACTAAATCTTCAACCCATCAATTTTTTCTCAATCCGCCCCGATTCATATCCACTGGAGTATTAAAGCAAGACTTTGTTTTCACGTCCATGGAATCACCTTATGATATATGTTGTGCCGTATTTTAGACCTTTTATATTCCTCTTTTTTCCCTTTGCGGTGAAAAGAAGCCTTGATGTAATTGGTAAAGTTCGTATTATGTAATCAAAAGATCACGAGTTTGAGTCATAGAAATAATCTCGCAGAAGCACAATGAAAGGATGTATACAATAAATTCTTGTAGTTCAACACCTTTTCGATCCTTACATATATAGCAGAAACTTAATGCACCCGAATAATCGTGACCCTTGTCACTTAGATCACCTACAAATTTAACTGGCAAAATTTGTGACCACGTAGGTCTTTAATAGGACACTCCAAATACCACTCATAACTTTTTATTTAGATATATCTATATCCCTTTTCCTTCTATTTCTCCAAATTTGTTACTCCCACTTAATTGTGTGGCTCTTAAAATTCTACTTTTTCAACTAGTCAAATACACCAAAATCCAACAAGAGTACAAATAGCACAAAATTAGTTAACTTTTTTTCATTTTTTTTTATTTTTCTATAGACACATACACATACACATTTTATTTTTTTTACATTTTTCAAGAATTGGAAAAAATGGTGATGTCTACATTGTTGAAATTTCTATATCCTCCACCACCATCTTTGTTTATTAATACAATGTCTATTATAAGTGTTGTTTCATTAGCAAATGCTGGATTTTCAGAAATTAAAGGAAAGCATATGCAATATTCCAAATTTTTTGGAACAATAAAAAATGAAAATGATGAGGAGGAGAAGAAGAAGAAAAAAAAAATGGCAAAAATTGAGAGTAAAATAGGGATGCTTTTGTTATATGGTCCTTCATTTCTTGGTGGTGTTTCTTCATTTGCAATTTTTCCAAATGGAGATTTAAGGTTTGTTTTGGTGTGTTCTGCTTTATCCATACATTTCTTCAAGAGAGTGATAGAGGTACTACTAATTACTCTTCAACTAGTCTCTCTTTTATGATTGTTTTTTTCAATACTATTACGGTTGTTTGGTACCGTGTATAAAAATAGTGTATGGATAATGCTGAAATTGCATTTGTTCATTGTTTGATTCGATTTATTTTAAGGGTAGTTATGTCTTTTAGACATGTTTGTCCATGCATTAATAACACTGGTATTACTAATATCATGAATTGTTATGTATTAGTTATATTTATATACTTTATAATACTGAATATGATGTATAATTAATATATGTATTAGTTATACATACTTTGAAAATACTACTTGAGATCATCATTATTCTAGTTTCATACATGTAATCTATATAAGATTAAATCAACTTTAGAGGAATGGTATTAACAGAGGTGGACCCCATATAGATGGATGCACGTGCATTCGTTAACTTTGAAAAAAATCACGTGTATATATCTTGAGAAACTGACAAAAATTAAGATATAATAACCCGTGCACCCCTGAAGAGCATAAAAATATTATTGTGCTACTGATAAAAACTAGAGAAACTACCCGTAAGACCTGGATTCAAATCCAACATAAGTTGCACCTAAAATCTTCAAATTCTAGTTTCTATCTCTTGATATTAAGTCCTGAGAAACAACCCTATCCTCTGGACACAATTCAAACTAGGCCAATATTGTGATTCATAATTGTGGATATGATGTCAGAAATAAATCTATTTTATATCATCCTTTGATTATGAGAAAACTATTGTTGCCACCACACATGATTACTTGTGGTCCTAATTTTAGACTATTTTATGACTTGAAAACAATTTATGGTCCACCACTATGTAGTTTGGTACTTTGTGAATAGATGTGTCCTTTTTAACACCATCAAAGATGGTAGTGGAAAATAGGTATTTTGAACCAATTCAAAATTTTAGTTTTATATGTTTAGTTTCTAAAATTCATTGTATTTATTTAAATTATGAGTTAATATATTATTTATTGTAATTTTTGTGAATTTACACATAAATTTATTTTTTCTATCGAAGTACTGAATTCAGATGAATTTGGTATTGATACATTTGCTTATGTAAGTACCTCTTCATTGTTAGCCAGAAGCCTCAAGTTATATTGTTTAGACTTTTCTAAACTGTTTTTGAGTGTGTGTGCATTTTTTAATATGCGACACTATTTTCGAACAGTTTGAGCAATATAGATCTTGGATTCAGACTCTAAAAATGAAGTCACCTTTGGTAGTGAACAAATCCTAATTCCTTTGCTTTGTTGATACTAGGTCCTATTTGTTCACAAATACAGTGGTTCAATGGATGTTGAAGCTACCATTGCAATATCACTTAGTTATTTCCTCTCCACAATTACCATGATTTATTGTCAACACCTTTCTCAAGATTTGCTAGAGCCATCCATTGATCTCAAGTATGGTGGATACATAATATTTTTGGTTGGTATAATTGGCAACTTTTACCATCATATTTTGCTCTCTAAGTTAAGAACAAAGGGTGAAAAAGAGTACAAAATTCCTCAAGGTGGACTATTTGATTTTGCAATATGCCCACATTATCTCTTTGAGATTCTTATATTTGTAGGAGTTTCATGCACTTCTCAAACATTATATGCAATTTCATTCACTTTGGGCACTACTTTTTACTTGATGGGAAGGAGCATTGCTACAAGAAGATGGTACAAGTCAAAATTTGATGATTTTCCAAAGGATATTAAGGCACTTATTCCTTACATATTTTAGGTTATAACTTGCTATAGGACCTTCAATTTTTGTTTATGTGGCTATGTTGAACAAGTATTATAAGTTATGAGTTATTTATGTAGATCCTTTAAAATATGTTTAATCTTAATAAAAAAATTAAATATATATTTATACTCATCTTCAATATATACTTGTTCTGAGCTTAATATGGTGAATCATAATAAAAAGGAATCAGTCGACTAAAGAGGCAACCCGAGGGGGGGGGATTAGTTTTCTTAATGATATTATTGTGAGATTTAACCATTCAAAGGTGTGGCAAAGTGATAAATGAAGTAAAAAAGAATTACAAGTTCAATGTATGAATCTTAATAATTAAGATTTTAATTATTAATTATTGTTTTTATGTTTCAACCGACAACCCGTACATAATGAGTATGAATAGATCTGAATAATTAAAATTTATAATATAATCTTCATATCATTAATGTGTCTATTTAAAGATTTCTACAAAATTTGTAGTTCATCTATTCATTATTACTGTCTTCATCCACCATTATCAATTACTAGGGAATTAACTAGCGCTTCGCGCGATCGATTAAAACTTCGTATTTTAAATTTTATTATTTTTATTTTTATTTTTGAATGTTGAAATAACATAATATAACTTCTGAAATCTAAAATGAGTTGTTAGTTTATTTTGTGAAATATAATCTAAACACAATTTATAATTTTAATTCATAAGTATTTTGCAAAACTTCTAATTTTTTAAAAGCGAAACTAAAATGAACAAAGAATTACAAAGAAGGAACGGAAATGTAAACAGAGAAAATGTGTAACATTTATTAAGTTGATGGAAGGCTCCTAAAAAATTAAATATAAAATTATATATAATTCTTCATTCATGTTTCATAGACAACAACACTAATATTTTTTAAAATATATTTCTTTTGAAAAGATATTTATAAATATAGATATTCTTATATTAATATTAAAAACAGTCGGAGTAAATCATTATTATTTAGATGTTGATGTAAGTATGTAACTACTATTATGCATAATGACTGATATGATAAATGTCATTGAAAGTAAAACTTTTCTTATTTTAATGTATTAAATTCAATGTAACTTGTTTTTTAAATATTAATAATTATTATTTTGTTGCTTATTTTTCAATACCAATAAATATTGTATTGATTTCTATATTTTTCTAATAAAAATGTGCTATGAGAAAGTTAAAAAAATAATTATGAGATGACATTTTTACGCAATATTTATATTTTAATTCTAATATAAGGAAAATTTTCAAAAATCTGACAAAAAGATTATATTAATGATATAAGAAATTTAAAAACTCTTAAAAGAAGATTAATGAAAGAAAATTAATAGAATTGATTAAAGGAATTAAATTGTAACACCCCGACTTTTCGAAACGTCTAAATTAACTCGTACCTTCGTGGAAAGACAAAGAGGGTGAGTAATAAATTAAGAATGATGTGGTATGTCATATTTTAAGTGTTCAAGGGTTGTATCTCAAGTTTTGAAGTCAGGTAAGTCGCAAAATAAAAGTTGGCGAAAGTTATCGTAAGTTCCTTTTTAAAGATTTCTCTGAAATTTGGGTCAAATATTTCGGAAGTTTTCTCCCAATCTATAAATATTTATGGGGCCCACGACCCATCAAACCGAATATCTACGAGTCTAGTTTTCAACGCACCAAACCGTTCGTTCATACGACTTCAGAATAGAGAGATATTCACGTTTTTGCGAGACTGCGCAAGCAGGCACGTGAGGTGGGTCCACTAGGTCGGTGGAACTCTTTATATATCTTCTTCTTCGACTTTTCTTCATTTTTTTCAGTGAATAACCAGAAAACTTAGAAAACTCACTTCTAGGATCAACCAAATTATAGATTTTCTCGACTTAAGTCCATGACGAAAGTTGTTCTACGCGTTGAGCTCGTCATCATGGTATAATTTGTTTTATCAATTTCGTAGCATATCATACTTTGGTGTTGGGACAGCAAGGGTTTGGACATACTTTAAGGTTTTGAGGTGTATTA